>QRFJ01007830.1:0-39096 GCA_006176705.1 Cocos nucifera | reverse complement strand
ATGCTAAACCTCTTTAGCACTTCCTCTATGTACATCTTCTGTGAAAGTCCTAGCATCCTATTCGGTCTATCTCTATAGACCTTAATTCTAAGAATAAAGGATGCTTCTCATAGGTCTTTCATGAAGAATTCTTTTGGATAACCATATTTTAACTATGGTCAACATGAAAATATCATTTTCAATAAGGAGAATATCATCCACGTACAATACGAAGAAGATAATAGCACTCCCACTGACCTTTTTGAAGATACATGGTTCCTCCTCATTCTTAATGAAATCCAAATAATTTTATCACATCATTAAAATGAGTATTCCAGCTCCGAGATGCTTGCTTTAAGTCCATATATAGGACCTTTGCAGCTTGCATACCTTGCGATCAGCATCACTAGATGTGAAATCCTAGCAGCTGTTCCATATAAATATCTTCCTTAAGGTATCCATTTAAGAACATCATTTTCACGTCCATTTGTCATATTTCATAATCGAAATAGGCTACAATAGCAAGCAATATGCGGATGGAATTTTAGCATAGCTACTGACGAAAAGGTATCCTGATAGTCAATGCCTTCGCGTTGACTATACCCTTTTGCCACTAATCTAGCTTTGAATGTCTCTACATTTTCATCTGCATCAATCTTTCTCTTGTAGATCCATTTACACCCAATAGGTACTATACCTTCTGGTGGATCTACCAAGGTCTAGACTTAGTTTGAGTGCATCGAGTCAATTTCTGACTTTATTGCCTCTAATCCATTTCTCGAAGTCGATATCCAATATCATCTCGTCATAGATTTTGGGATCATCACCATGAACCCCATTATCTATACGAGGAATATTTTCTTTACTTTCTCTAAAATAGTACCTAAGTACCTCTCAGGGAGACAGAAAATTTTTTCCAATCTACGAGGTGAAGGGAGGTAGTGATTGTATTGGCTCAACCTGAATTTGGTTCCATTTGATCCTTAGCTCGTTGCTCTTGTAAGACTTTCTCCTCGAGCTTGATCTGCTTTCCAATGCCGCTGTCTTGGAATAAACTATTTTTCAAGAAAGATGGTATGTCGACTCACAATCATATTGTGATCTTCTGGAATGTAGAAATAATATCCTAATGATTCTTTAGGATATCCTATAAATCGAACTCTAAAGGATCTATAGTCTAACTTGTCTGCTTGTTGTCTTTTGACATAAGCCGGAACAATCCCAAATTTTGAGATGACTCAAACTTGGTTTCTTACCATGCCATATTTTATACGGTGATAGGAATGATTTTAGTAAGGAAATCCTATTCAGTAAGTATATTGCAGTTAACAGACTGTATCCCCAAAGAAAATCAGGAAGATCTATGAAGCTTATCATGGATCAGACCATATCTAATAGAAGTCTTGATTTCCTCCATTCTGAAAACTCCCATTGAGTTGAGATGTATTGCGGGTGGAGTCCATTGAAAGACTATGCCATTTTTCTTGACATAGTCTAGAAATTTTTCCCGACTTGACATATTCACCTCCTCGAATCTGATCGAAGAACTTTAATGGAATTTTTCAATTTGCTTTTCTACTTCATGTCTGAATTTCTTGAAACTTTTCAAAAGCTTCAGACTTGTGTCTCATAAGATACACATACCCATACCGAGATAAATCATCGATAAATATTATGAAGTAGACAAAGTTGCCTCTAGTCCGGCACATCAAATGGGCCGCACACATCAGTATGTACTAGGACAGGAAGATCCATGGCCCTTTCCCCATATCCTACAAAAGGGAGCTTAGTTATTTTGCCATGAAGATAAGATTCACAAATTGGATATGACTCGAAAGTCAACGAACTCAATAGTCTAATTTTTTTTAATTTGTTAATCCTATCTTCTGCTATATGATCTGATCTTAGGTGCCATAGATACCTATCATTTGGACTATTCCTAGGTCATTTTAATTTTATGGCATTTCATATTTTGTTCGATATTAAAAATAGATACATCAATATGTAACTGGTAAAGACCGTTAATAAGGAAAATCACTTACAATTTTATTTCTTTCATAAAGAATGTTATAATGCTCCTTAAGAAAACTAATTACATAGCCTTCTTATGCTAAACATGAAATAGCTAATCAAATTCCTGCTTGCTGCAGGCACAAAATAACAATCCTTTAATACTAAGTCTAAATCAGAATGGTAGTCGAAGAGGGTATGTTTCCACGGTCCACAGCAGCAACTTTTGCTCCATTTTCGATGCGTAGGATCATCTCACCATCCCTCAGCCTTCTACTATCCTCAAGACCCTATATGAAAGTGCACAAATGAGTACTAGAACCAGAGTCAAGCATTCCAACTGGATGCAAAAAAAATCATAAGGTTAGACTCAATAACGAGCATACCTCCAGAAGGACCTGCCTCCTTTTTATTCTTCAGGATGGTCCAGGTAAGTAGGGCAGTTCCACTTTCAGTGGCCATCAGTGTTGCAATGAAAATACTTTTCTTTGTCAGCGGCCTTCTTCTTCAGCTCTGTCTTTTTCTTCTTTCTTTCTTCCATCTTTTGTCCTTTTCATAGACTTCTTTTTTTTTTTCAAAAGACTTTCTCTTGGAAGAAGTCCATTCCATAGCAAACACTGAGCCTTTAGAACCTTTCATAGAAAGCTCAACAGTAAACAGCATGTTCATAAGCTCGGCCAGAGAATTTTAAAATTTATGCATATGATAGTTCATGATGAACTGCCCATATGCATCAGTCAAGGATTGCAAAATTATATCATTCTACAGATCCAAGTTCCAACTTTCACATTGAGCTTCTTAAGCTTCTTTCAAATCCTTGATCATCATCAGATAATGATCTTGGACTGACTGTCCATCACATATTTTAGCCTTGAATAGTCGTTTAGTGAACTTGATACTTGACTGCGCGACTCTGTTCACCAAACATCTCTTGTAGGTGAGCCAACATTTGATGGAAATAGTCTTGATATCTTCATGTTGGCGCTGAAGCTCATCAGACATCGAGCCTAACATATAGTATCTGATCTTATTATCTTCGTTCCATCCATTTGTCAAGAGACGCTCTCTGTTCAGCGGATGGACGAGCTGATAAGGTGGGAGGGTCCTGATCCAATACATGAAGTTAACTTCTCAAAATCCAAAATGATTTTGAAGTTTTGAAGTCCAATCCTTGTAATTAGATCCGATCAGTCTATGGGTGTCTAGGATATGTGCTAGTGGATTGGATGCAGATATTTTTCTGTAGAGAGTCAAAGTTTCTAGTTAGATATTATAATTAAGACTTGATCAATTTATTTAAAATTTTATTTTTAAATAAATTAGCTCTCACTATTTTCTCAGATCCCTACACTTCCTTTGTAGAGATGCAAAAATCTCTATGATTAATGATTTTTAGTGGATGGTGCAATCCCACTAACTGACTCATCACCTCACCTAACAATTATTGATGATGGGTTAGCCAATGAAGTGAACAACTCTTGTTCAATGATTCTCTAATCAATGGTGCACTCAAACTTGGTCTTTAATTCATGAATCTCATCGTGCCCAGAATATTGAATCCTTTCCTTAGTTAAGTTAGACCCACCATTTGCATAGATTAGGATTCCTTAATTGGATCTCTCACCATATCCAAAATATTGAGCCCAATTTATCCTCCAGCCTATAGCAACCAATGTCCTAATAGACATGGTTGCATCTTTTCGGAGCAACTTGAACCTCTGTAACCAGTCGAGAACAATCAACCCCAAAAAAGATCTGCATATCTACAATGGTGGAAGACCTTAGATTTAATCTTTTCTTAGGAAGATTTGATTTAGATCTCATTAAACTAGACTTGACATAGTCATAATAATTATGACTAACCTAGTGGCATAGGGTTAGCTCAGATTATTAGCCACCTCAGATCCAGGACTGAGCCAACAAATATGGTCCAGGTAAGTGAGATCGATGGAAGGGAATATGCCATTAACTCGATAAGAATGCATTCGAGTTGAGTAGCTTCCTAATTAAAAATTAGTCGATCGTATCTACCAAACTTATCTTAGATACCAAATTGTTGAGCCAGAATCCAATCGAATTAGCCTACAAATTCAGACTCTAACCACTTGAGCCAAATTAGATCTTAGCTTTGATCGATCACTCATGTGATTCGATCTTGATCCTAGACTTAATCCTATTAGGCTGGTCAATTTAAGCACTCTTAATCCCATCTAACAAACTCTTGATTCGGTTTGATCAACCGCTTAGATCTAATTGAGCTACCCAGGTCCTGAACCTAATTTTATAAATATGTCTTAGATCTGAAAATTCTTTAATTTTTAGATTTAACATATTTCATAATCTTAGTTCTTAATTAAGTTTAGAGTTCATAAATAAAATATGTAAATAAAATTCTAGGATTTTAGGATTTAGAATTTTGCAAAAATTAAGTTTTTGGATATTTCTGATTAAGGATGGACACGCAGCACCCCTACACATCATAAGAACATTTCCCATCGAATGGAAGGAGAGGGCATTTAAACCATACTTTATTCTTATGATCGGAACGGCCAAGGAGAACGCCTTAATCAGAAATATAAAAACTATAAAATTAGTTAGATCTACATCATATATCTCATATATAAAATTAATCTAACTATAAACATGTTTTGCATACATCTCATGTATCATATCATGCATATTTTTTAGATCTAAATTATCTCATAATTATCTAAAAAATTAAATTTAAATTGAATCTTATCAAAATAAATTCTTATACTAGATAATTATGTAGAACTATTCTACAACTAGTCTAAACATGCATTCATCATATCTCATATGAACAAAAATTAAATAACTTTATTTTTTATATTTTAGATCTTATTATAATATTTATAACATCAAAAAATAGTAAATAAATTATCTAAAAATTATAACTTAATCAAATTAAATTATGATCATGCAAGACTATACAAAGAAACTATTCTATTCTACAACTAGTCATGCATCTTGTAGAACTTAAATTTAAATTATTTAATTATTTAATTTTTTGATTTTAGAATCTAATCATATCTTCATATGATTTTTAAAATCATCCTAATTATTAGATCAAAATTAAATTAAAATTAGATCTAAATTATTTATAGAAATCTTGGCTTTGATATCCAATTGAAAGAAAAATCTATTTTTTGGGTCATGTTCGTTCAAATCTGATTTGATCCAAGAGGAATATTTTAAAAATTTTTTTTAGATCTAAATCAGATCTTATACTTTTTTAAATCTAATTTGATGGATCTAATAAAATAAATTAAATTAAATTAGATTAGATTTAATTTATATCTTGTTCTTGGGTAATCTTATTACCCTAATGATGATCCTTGCTGATTGCCTGAGGTTCTGGAATGTAGCCACGCAATTGCCTGGCCTCTACCGATATCCACTCGAACAGGATTTGGATATCTTCCTTCCTTCTCAATCTTTCTTCCAAAGATCAGATCTTGGATCTGATCTTGAAGGTCTTCAAAATAACTTTTGAAGATTTGATGTCGTCTCTTACAGCAGTGCTACCTTATTCCTTTCTTTATCGCCTTTCTCTTGCCTGGATCGCACCAAACTGAAGCCCAAAGTCTTCTTGGGCATGGAGAGGAGAGAGAGGATCAGAGGTAGGCATGGAGGAAGAGAGGGAGATGGCTTATGTGGCATGGGCAAGGGGAGAATCTCTTCTAAACCTAGGCGTAGATATGGATTTATATAGATTCTGCTACGCCATGCAGTGTCACATCATCCCAACCAATCACATCTCTTCATGCAATTCAGATCTAAATTTGATTGATGGGATAACATCATCTGATCCAATCAGATGAGAGCCCCTCTCCAACATCCTTAGGTGGCACCAAGATTGGTTGAAGTAGAGTCTTAGGTGCCACCTAAGTTTATTCCATGAAGCAACCTGGAAGTCCCATCTGTATGGGACTCCAGGCATCATTATCCTTGGGCACACGCCTCCTTAGGCATGCACCCCCTCCTTTCCTCTTTTAATAGTAGGACAAACCTCCATCTGCTCTTCTATGGGTGCATGACATATGGACAGATGTCTAAGTATCAAAGGTCAACATTTGACCAAAGTCAAAAGACAAGAATTAGCAGGAATGACGAAAAATGGTAGATGTCTTAAATTTATCTCATAAATTAAGATAATTCTTTTCTGACCTGGACAAGCTCCAGTTAGATCAAAGTAAAGATACCTGAGTGAGTCCAAACATATTTGGCTCAGTCAAGACAACATTTAATGATTGTTGAAGGAGAACTTTAGGCTCAATCATGTGCTAGCATGATTTTTTTGAATCCTAATTAAATCTAATTCAAATCAATTGAACTGGATTAGTTCAATTGAATGATATCTAGATCCAAATTCTTATTTGTGTGATCTAGTTAGGTTCAATTCTATATGATAGTGAGATATATCGCGATCTCTATCATCGAACATCATCAAAATACCTTCCAATTGATCAGAATTTTTTTGATTTAGACAACTAGAATGATCGATCATCCAAATAATTCTAATTGCTCCCAAAATCCACCAGTGATACCTAGCAGTATATGATGGTAATCCATCAGAACTAAAAATGAACCTCTCGGTGCAGTTATATGTGTGATTAAGTTCTTCTATCTTGAGCCCTGATTGATTTAGGGTTAAGGTGAACTCGTCAAACCCTAATTTTCATCATATGAATTAATCATTCGATTCAAATCCAATGTGAAAAATCTTAATAGAAACTCTTTCTATTATTTTACTCTGCCATGGCCATGGGCTTATGGATTTGATTTTCGTGATCATCATAGGGCTACTCCTCATCTATCCGAGGTAAGATAGATTTTCTCTTGGTGCAATCTAATTCCTACAATGAAACATGCTATAGTTAACATACACCTCAGGATTTTGAATGGCTAGGAGATCGAGTCATGGTGTAGTCAAACTATAACACCCTCAAGGTGAACTACCGATGCACCTCAGGTCAAAGAATCCAGACACACCACTGCAGCTTCGAGCTAGTCATGGATGAGAAGATAGAACTTTTCTAATGACTGCTCGAGGTGGTCACGCTCAGTGTCCTCATTCTCTAACGAGTATCCTATACTCTCGCTCTGATGTCTCTATACCGTAGACTTCAAGATTCATCTACTATAAAGAAAGTGATTGTACACCAACCTTCCGGATCAATCAGCATCCTTCATGATGATCCTATGGTTCGGAAGCATTTTATGAGTTAATAATGAAAAATTCATGTCTTAAATTTTTAACTTCTTGAAAATAAGAATTATCATTGTCATTAACTCAAGGGATGTATCACAGACACTAAATACACATTATGATAGAAAATAATCTTATTTTATTATTTATAGTCAAAATTATAATTTTGCTCTTAGAAGTGTATAATAAGTGTCAGTCCAATTTTGGCTTCTAGGACACACATATCTAACAATCCTATCATCCTTCCTCCAATGTTCGAACAAAGAAGAAAGAAAGAAGAAGGAGAAAGAAAGAAAAAAAAGGAAGAAATAGAGAAGCTGTCCTCTTCTCTCTTTTATGAACTCTCTCTATCCTCTCTCTTTCTCTTTCTAAGCTGATTGAGGATCCAATTGAAAGTCCTATTTGATCCAAGCTGACCCGATGAAAAGGCCTTGAACTGCTCTGATACCTCGACAACATGTCGACCCCACCTCGGCTTTTATTGGAAACCCCTAGAATTTGGTTACCATTGATCATTATTGAATTATCTAAACCATGATTGATTATGACTAGTTGAATTCATCTTGATTGGATTGACCTGGTTAGTCGAGCACCACTGCCTCGTCAGTCTTGTCCTTCACCAACTCTAGATTGCAAAATTTTAACCCAATCTCAGTTCTCTTAAGTTTCCACATTGTTGATGATAGATTCTAATTATTATGAAATAGGTTCGATTGGTTCGTATAATTGAACTTTGAAAGTTTAAAGTGAAAGAGGTAAGTAATCCTATACTTCTTACTTATTTTTGAATTATCAATTATTTTATCATAAAAAAATTATTCGATATTCTCTTAAAATAAGGATTGAGCATATGATATTATGAAACTCATGATTTATTATGAAATAATAGTTCCTTGATTATTTTAATGATTGTTCTACTGTGAAACATTATTCATGGATAATAAATCCTATAAAATTATGTAATGTCTTGTATATGCTTGATTTAAAGAAAGCATGATTCAATAATAATATAATTTAAGAATACTTATTTTAAAAAATATAGAAATAGACTCTCAGATGGTTGTATATAATCCTTAAAAGTAGAGTAGATCAATATCCAGAGCTAGCATCCATATGAATCTTGCCAATCGATAATAGTAGTTGGCATATGATCCTTTTAGCAGTTAATAACGTTGGCATTGGCATATGATCCTACCAATAGGATAATAGTAGTTGGTATAGTAACCTTAGCATTTAGTTTGAGAGAATTATTAAGAATAATAATGTGGCAAAAAAATAATAAATAATTTATGACTTTATTTATTAAAGTTAGTATAATTTATGAATTTGTTTATAATGTACATTGGAAACCATGTTTATGTAATTTGCATGATTTATGTATATGTAAGAGCATAATTCATGTATGGTATATTGTCATTATGAAAAAAATTATCTTTTAATAATAATCATCTTCTTTAAATGATTTATTAATATATGTACAAATTTATATTTGATTCGGTATGGTGGTGTAAGATTTACTTACTGAGCTAGTGTAGCTCATATCTTTTTTTCTAGATGAATAAGGTTAGAAATGAAGCATGATCCAGGCTTGTAGTCTATGCTAGCAATCCTTGGAGATTTTGTAGCAGAAATTTTAGTTCTTAAATTGATTAACAATTTATTATTAGCAACTTTTTGAATCTTAAGGATATGGGTTTTGGTATTTTATTTTAGGATTTAGTCGCTCTGAACCAATATTTATTTAATTATTCAATGGATAATAGATTTGGATGTCATTTTATCTAAAACTATGATTAGTTGACTTCATATTATCATGGGCTGTATCCCTCGGTAGCTTAATTTTGTTATGCTTTCAGATTTGAGATGTGACATTTTATAGTATCAAAGTAATAGTAGAAAATTAGGCTTAGATTTATAATTTATAGGATTAATAGAATTGGTCTATAGTACTAAGTTCTACAAGGATGAGTTTAGATCATAGTTGCAGAGCCAAAATATAGTAAAGATGATATTAAAACTAAGCATCCTTACTTCTTTGAGAATGAAGATACGTTAAGTTTCGAGGATGAAACTCTTTTAAGGGTAAAAAAATATGAGAGCCCAATTTGGGCCCGATCTACCTATTTGGCCCGATTAGGGCTAAGCCAGGCCACAGCCCACAAAGAGAGGAAAGAGGACTCCTAAAAGGAGTCTTCTTTTTCCTCATCTCCTATTCCTTTCAAGATGAAAACTAGAGTCCTAGGGCCATCAAGATGCAAGGGATCCTCTATAAAGCCATCTCCCCTCCCTCTAAGGCACTTTATCACCAACAAAAGACCCTCTTTATCTCCCTCTTTCTCTATTTTTTCTTCCTTGAATCTATGACATTAACATGACTATGCTCACTAGAAATCAGGGTTAAAGAGCCCGCCAGAGCTAAGTTAAGGCCCTGTTCCTACCTCCTCTCTCTCTTCCCTTTCATTCTGTAGCCTTCGACACCATCACCAACCATCAGTTTTATTGAAAAACCATATAAAAAGAAATCTTCTATTTTTCTGATACTTTTCTCACTCTTTCTGGTCATCGGCATTACCACCATCCTTTGAAGCCAAACTTGTGGTTGAGTACCTTGACCTCCCTACATCCTCCAAGATGGAACCATGGCCATCGATGATTGGCCAATGGCTGAAAATGAAAGAAGAAGCCCAATTCCCTGCTTTTTTGATCTTTTTTTCATTGATTTCTTGCCGGTTGGTCTCCACTGCTGGCCATCCACTATTGCCCACTAGCCACATGTCGTCGCCCACTACTGGACCTTCAGTTGTTGGACCATTGACCACCCTCCCATCCTTCCTCCCAAGTTCAGCCAAAGAAGAAAGAAAGAAGGGAAAAAAAAATAAAGAAAGGGAATGAAAATAAAAAGAAGTTGGCTCTCTCCTCTCTCTTTCATGACTCTCTATACCCACTCTCTCTCTCTCAAAGCTGATCGAGGATTCAATTCAAAGTCCTATTTGATTTAAGTTGACCCGATGAGAAGGTTTTGAGTCACCTTAGTACCTAGGCAATATGTTGATCGCATCTTGGCTTTTATCGAGAACCTCTAAAATTTACTTAGCATTGATTGTTATTGAATCGTCTAAACTATAATTGATCATAACTTAGTTGAGTTCATCTTAATCGGATCGATCCAGTTAGTTGAGCACTAATGCCTAGTCAAACCTTATTCTTCCCCGAACTTTGGATTGTACAATTTTAACCTGAATCTCAATTCTCTTGAGTTTCAATATTGTTGATGATAGAATCTAATTGTTATGAATAGATTTGGTTGGTTTGCATAATTGAACTTTAAAGATATAAAGTAAAAGAAGTAATCCTAAAATCTCTTACTTGTTTTTGAATTATCGATCATTTTATCATAAAAGAATTATTCTATGTTTTCTTAAAATAAGGATCGAGCATATAATATTATGAAACTCATGATTTGTTATGAAATAGTGATTTCTTGATTATTTTAATACTAATGACTTGTTTATGAAATATAAACTTTATAATATAAAATTTATATTTTTGTTTTGAAAAGGAGGATTGTATGATTGTTCTACTATAAAAGATTATTTATGCACTATAAATCCTATAAAATTATCTAATGCCTTATGTATGCTTGATTTAAGAAAGTATGATTCAATAAAATATGATTTAAGAATACCTAGTTTTAAGAAATATAGAAAAAGTCTCTCATATAACTATGTATGGCCCATAAAAGTGGAGAAGATCGAAATCTGGAGTTAGCATCTATATGATTTCATCAACGGATGATAGTAGTTGGCATACAACCCTTAATAGTAGTTAGTGTATGATCCTGCTAATGGATAATAATAGTTGATATTTTATCGATTACAGTCATATCATGAGTATAATAATGACCTTAGCATTTAGTCTGAGAGAATTATTAAAAATAATGATGTGGCAAAATAACAGATGATTTATGATTTTATCTATAAAGATAGCATGATTTATAAATTTATTTATATTGTACATTGAAAAACATGTTTATATGATTTGCATAATTTATGTATATGCAAGAGCATGATTCATTGATATATTGTTATCATCAAAAGTTTTATCTCCTAACGGTCATCATCTTTTCTAAATGATTTATTGATGCATATACAAACTTATGTTTGATCTAGAAAGATAGTATAAAATTTACTTAGCAACTTTCTAAATTTTAAGGATATGTGTTCTGGTATTTTATTTTGGATTTAGTCACTCTGAATCGATATTTACTTAATTATTCGATGGATAATGGATTTGGGTTTTTATTTTATCTGAAACTATGATTGGTTGCTTTATGTTATCGCGGGCTATCTCTCAGCAGTATGGCCATGTTCCGTTCTAGATTTTGAATGTGGCATATAATAAGATAGATATAGTATTTGCGAGTGTGCCATAAGCTTGGACAACAGCTTAGTTTGAAGATACCATTAGCGGAGGTTCCAATTGCAAGTAAAGAAAGCTGTAGAGCAGCACTCTCAGAACCATCTTGAATCGGATGGTTCGGGGCATCCCGAATCGGACGGTTCAGAGCGTGCCAAAATAGGCGGTTCGAGGCGTGCCGAACCTGACCGGTGGAGAATCGAGATGGTTCCGATGGAAAAAATGATACTAGGGTAAGATAGGACACATGTTTAATAGAAAAAGAAAAAATAGATATATAACCTATTAAAGCAATAGATTGATTACTTTATTTGACTTGCACTTTGGGTCATTATAGTTTTTCTAAACTATTGATCGAGAAGAATCGTTGGGGCGATAATTCAAATTGACTTGAACCCTTCTAATGAGTAAAAAAAAAAGGCTCTTAAATATCTGAATATCTAGATCTATCTTGAGCTATAAGAAACCTGCATGTTCCACGTTTTGGGTTTGGATTGTATTTATGTGATCTTTCTATAGCAAAATAATCCACAACCAGTAAGGAACATTATTTATAATCTTTTATTTATTATATATTATATATTATAATAATATGATAATATAATAATATATGATAAAATAATAAAAATATATTATAATATATTATAATATATATTATAAATATAAATATATATTAGAATATAATTATTTTATATTATATATTTATAATACATATTTATATTTTATATATGGGGTGTGATTTTTAATAAATTTGATTTGAGGATATTTTAAAAATTTGATGTTACATTACCAGTAATTTAATTATCATATCAAATATATCAATTTAGATTTTCAGTAATTTTACTGCAACATTACCTGCGTGTATCAAACACAATAACCAATATTACTAACAATCTATCAAGATTGCAGGTAATCCAAATTACCAGATAATCCAGATTACTACTGCTTGGTAATATATCAAATGCAATCTTAAAGTGCGGTAGAAGTGTCGAAAGTGCAATTAAAAGCCATTGCGACCATAAGCCTTTTTACCTCGAAGATTCAAAATAATCTATCTAATTATCTTAATCATAAAAGCTCGGAAGATGGAGTGCAATGATATAAGGAAATGGGCTGTTGTTGCTACGAGTTCATGTTACCAATCTGCTTACGAGGAGAAGTTATTATTTGGGTCAGGTCCACCACCTTAGCAGTGGATCCATCCACCTATGAAGCGACGCGCATATTCATGGACGAGAAAGATTGGTGCATCATGATGGAGTTCTTCCAACGCTCGTAAGCCGACCCTCAACGATCTGGATTTCTCCGTGGGTTCTGAGTTGGCAATGCGAACTCGTTAGCGGTCACAATTTTGAGTCACGAGAAATTTGGCAGTGAATACAGCTATCTAGCGCTTGCGTGGCTTAACACGTAAGCAAGCTTATAACGGCTCCATGGGCAAGCACGTAAATATAAATAAAGGCCCATCCCCTTCCCCAAAACCAGACTTCTCACGCGTCGGTAAAGAAGCCTCTGCCTCCTCCCTCTCTCTGCGTTTCCTTTCTCCCTGTTGGCTCCTCCTCCTCCTCACGTTGAGGCGATGATTAAATGGCTCGTGAGGGATTGTTCTTCTTCTCCTAATATAATTCATTATTTCTACTTTTAAAGCTATATATTGCCGCATAGATAAGGTACATTGCACTATGTTTATTAAGTTGACATGGTATTCTTCTGATTACTGCAAAAAGAGAGACTTCAGGCTATTGATTGCAAATTTGAAGGTCTTTTTTTCTTTCATTCTCTTGTGCCACAAAGAAGGTAGGACCATTGTATATAACATGTTTCCAGTTCGGCCCAGTCCACCTGACCAGCCCGATTAGGCTGAGCTAGCCATGTTCTAAAAAAAGAGGAAAGAAGACTCTTGGAAGAAGTCTTCTTCTTCATCCTCTCTCCGATTCCTTCGAGATCAAATCGGAGTCTTAAGGTTGTCGGGACCTAAGGCTCTTCTATACAGCTATCTCTCCTCCCTCCAAAGCACTCAATCACCAAGAAAAGACTCTCTATCTCTCCCTCTTTCTTCCTTGAATCCATAGCCAAGGTAAGGCCGCAATCCTACCTCCTTTCTCTCTTCACTTTTTTCCCCACCTTCACCAGCCTTTGATTTCACCAGAAAATCATACAAAAAAAAAATTTCTAATTTTTTTGATACTTTCCTCCCTCTTTCTGGCCACCGGCATTACCACTCCTTGAAGCCAAACCTGTGGTTGAGTACCTCGACCTTCCTACCACTCTCTACGATGGAACCATAGCCATCGATGATCAGCAAATAGCTAAAAATGAAGAAGCCCACACTACTAAAAAAATGCTACTTAACAACGAACAAAATCCATTGCTAATCCATTGTTAAACTGTTTAGCAACGGATTAGTAATAGATTAACGATGAATTTGTGTGTATTGTTAAATTTCTCGTAGCTAATTGACAACGAAACTCATATCTGTTTCTATTTCGTTGCTAAATTTTTTTAGCAACGGAATAGTAATAGAATTATTCTGTTGCTAATTTTTTAATAATGGATTTCCGAACCAAATAATTTTCGTGGCTCTTTCAACGCAAATCAATTGCTAATCCATTGTTAAACTTTTAAATATTTATTACTAGTCCGTTGCTATTTCGTTGTAAAGTCGTTGTTATAATTTTAGTGTTCCATTGTAAATCCATTTTTATTCAGTTGTTAAAATTTTAGTATTCCGTTGCAACTCCATTTCTATTCTGTTGTTAAATTTTTTTGAATTTCATTGCAAATCCATTTGTACTGCGTTACTAAAATTTTAATATTTCATTTCAATTATGTTTTTAGACCATTGCATAAATTTCTAATGTTCATTGCTAATGTATTGTAAATTCATTGCTAATTCATGGATTTTAAAATTTCTTTCCATTGCTAAAGTGCTATTTTTTACATCCAACAACAACCAGAATTATTTTAAGCCATCCAACAATAATACCAATTCTTCATTTGACACTCAGAATTCAATAAAGTACCTAGATCAAAAAGTATGGATAGTATATCAAAGCACCCATAAAGTACACATAGTATCAAAATAAAGTACATATACCCCACAAGATTCTCATACATAAAAAGAAAAGATGGTAAGAAATGAGGCCTATGAAGTTTCTAGGTATATATCACCGCCATCAGTGTTTTGTCCATATCTATTCCCCTCCGATGCATGATGCTCCGAAGTAGAAGCCTAACATCATATATTAAAAAATTAAAAAAAAGCATAAATAAAGAAAAAATAAAAGTAACTTTTTTTTTACCTCTTATGGAGCTGAAAATGGTGCAATAGGAGTACACTGTGTATTCATTGGTGGGCATATCCAATCCAAAGAAGTAGTTCACCAAGTATCTAACCAATTTTAGATGCCTTGCCTGCACTATCACTGCTTCCCTCCATTCTTCAATATAAACAGTTAATCTTTTTTTGTCTCTTTTATTTATAAACCATAATTGAACATTGTATATCTGAATCTGGTCGCACAATGATCATCAAATTAAAACCACTAAGAATTATATAAAAATGACATGAAATGTATATTGAAACAAATCTAGAGTTCCTTCAAAGTAGTAGGTAAATAAAAGAGCTTCTAGACTCTTAGCGGACGTTCTAATAAGAACATTAAAAAAAAAAAGAAAGAAAGGAACCAAACCTCTATATGTTCCTGTAATATTCCAATAAGAACTTATATCACTATCATCTCTTCTCAGGAAAAACCTATGTATGAAGAAATAGTCAATAAATAAAAATCAATCAGAAATAAATATAATTGCTCATAAGCTTCTCATCATGGCTCAGAAATATGAAATGAATAAAGGCATAAATGTTAACTCAACAATGACACCAATGCCCTTCTTAAATTAAACAAGTAATAGGAATTTGCTAATAGGAATACATCATGGTATGGTGAAGGACAAGAAGGCAACTCAAAGAAAGCACCAGTCCTAAAGACAAAAGCTAAATATCAAGAAAATATCATAAATGACAATCCAACAGCAGGTTTCCATCATCGTAGATTCTTAAATCAAGGCTGCTCTGCAGAAGTCAAGCTTGTAAAGTTTCTTAAGTTGGAGATATTTCAAGAAAGATAATTTATTATCTTAGCAAGTTGTAACAGTAGTTCCTCTCTCTCTCTCTCTGAAATTCTCTCTTAATTCTTGAATATGCTTTTTAAATTGCTTATATTGGACAAAAGCGATTTGTACACCATAGGACAAATGTGGACTTGTCTAGAATTTTTTTTTTAAAGTCATGCAACGATTTTTCAGAACAGAGAGACATAAGTTTATGTGGCCACTGAACAAACATCAAAATTTTTAATAACATTCACTATGTAGCTCTAATAATTACTTTAGGTGTTATGTTTTTTCAACCTATCAATTACAGTAACATTAGTTGTTCATTGAGATGAGATGATAATCCTAATATCAGAAGGCTGATTGGATAGGAAACCTTGGATCATAATATAACTTCATATCTCCCCAATGAAAAATTATAGAAAAACTCTGAGAATCCTCATCAGTTCCCTATGAAAGTAGCATACAAAAAGAAATGGACAAGCATCAGAATTATTCTAGATCAATCATGTGTCTATCAACGTCATTGATGATGGACAATTCAAGATCAGTTCCTCCACTAAATTTATCAACAGCTTAAGGTATTAATTACATTTCTGACCAAATTTTATACAGTTACAAGCATTATATATACGCGCGCGCGTGTGTTTGTTTGTTTCCTGGATGGGCGTATATATAGAATTTCAAATGTACAACCTGGACATGAGATAGCTAAAATAGCTCCACAGCAACTACATATGATCATAACAAGTTAAAGAATTAAACCTAATTAATTTGAGACATGTGCCATAATAACCGTAGCCAACCAAAAGATATGATTAGAGATATCAAAACAAGAATCTACTTTTTGCACTAATCTAATAATTTCTTTCTTTTTTCTTAAATTTCATATTTTCTCTTGTTACCAAATTCATGTTAACATGAATGAAATACTTGTGTATTGCAACCTAAAAGCCTACAAGAGACCATCTCAAAAACACTTCAACTCCTTGTCTAGAGAACATAGTCAGGGGTTGGGAATTTTAAAAAGATGAAATTGTCTAACATGAACAATTTCATGGATTAAGAGAAAAGATAAAAAAGAGAAAAAGAAAAGAAAATGGGGGGGGGCTCATGATAAATGTGTCACTAATTTATCAAACCAATTGATTCTAATAGTGTCCTAGACTCCTAGCATCACTCAACTCATTAACGGTTGTTCAAATAAACTCAGATAGCTACACGTGTCTCTGAAGCCAGTTCTAGGATATCCCAGCTATAAAATTCAGAAACTGTACAAGTCAACTGTACTCTTATAACAATGCATTGAGCTGCAAGTGCCCCCAAAATCAGTTTTAGGATATTTTCATTTACAAAAGTTTTAGCATCTTAAAATGCAGGGGGGCAAAACCAGCCTTACCCCTGAAATTCATCAAAAGCAAGAAAATTTAAAAGCAAAGTAAAGAAACAGCAAGAAAGAAATTATGCATCTACAATCGCTCATGATCAAGGTTATATGTATTTGCCAAATCCGATCAATTCATTAACAACATCCTAGCATCACACAATTAACTCACTAGAGCTTCTTCAAGTAAAGTCAACTAGGAGTCTGATGGCAATTCTAAATAGCTACAAATGTGCTCAGACCTAAAACTAGGGCTTTCGCCAAAAGAAAAAATGAAAAAAGGAATTCACTTTTTATCCGTCAAAACAAAATATAGTAAAAAATCAGCAAAAACATAGAAGAAACAGCAAAGAAAGAGAAAAATTTTGCATTAGAAAAAAAAATGGTGGAGCAAGAAATAAATCTGATTGTCCCAAGATCCAGAAGTCGCAAAAGCCATCTCCTTAAGAGGCCTCAGAGTCGTCGAAGCCCCAAGAAATCCAAGAAGTAGCACCAAGATCGCACTCTTTACAAACCCCTCCCCGGCCCTCCACCCATCCATTTCTGCCAAACACGGCCTACCCTCAGAACTCAGCTCCAAACATTAAGATCGAAGATAAGGGCAATTTTGTCAAGATTACGTCCGACTTAGATGATAAGACCACCAAGAAAAGATTGCTTCAATTTGAGTCAACTACCAACCCGCCCAAAAGAAAGAATCGAAGAGAAAGAAAGAAAGAAGGAAGGAGATGAAAAGGAGAGCACAACAAACTGAGACCAAACACGACTCCCCACCAAAACAACTACGCGCACAGGAAAAGCCCAGAATGGGACTTACCAATAGCGGACGCTCTTGCATTGGGAGCACTTCTTGGTCGCCAAACTCCCGCAGGAAGCACAAACGTCGCCTCCACCGCCACTATCACCGTCGATCGACATCTGGCATCGTGCCTCATACCCCGAGGGTGGTGGTCTCGAAGCTAGCATCGATGATGAAGTACCTTGGAAGCAGCCTTCCTCACCAGGAGGAGCGCCTCGGAGAGGATGACGAGTGCGACAAGCACGAACTAGGAGTAAGGCCAAGAGGTCCAAGGCGGGAAGGCCGGTGGTGATGAGCATCTAACCCTTGGGCTCTCGCCGATCAGGGCTCTCATCGATCAGCCCATCGATCATCCAATCTATGAAACCCTAGACAAAAAATGCCGCGATCGAATCCAACTCCAAGAATGCAACCCTCTCGCATTCCCCGCTCTTGATGTCTCTCGGATTCGGAGAATAAATGGGATGGGAGGAACAAATACGGGAATACGAGAGGAGTCGAGGGAATTAATAAAGAGGGGAAGGGAGAGGAATTGGAGAATTATTCGGTCTCCTAGGGCTTCTTGAAACTCGAAGGTGGTGGAGAGTGGGGTTATGAGTTTGAGTTTTATTAAGGACATTCTTTCCCTTTTTTTTAATTTTTTTTTCATTTCTTCCATTTTCTTTCTTCTGCGGGGAAGGCAACCGAAGGCCATGCGGAAACCTTATAATGGACCTGCTCATCAGGATAATTTTTGTGACCTTTTTCTTATAGACAACCATGCCATGCTGGTGTACTTAAAGTAAATTTATAGTTGACATAGAATTAGGGTCCAAATCTTAATTCTAGATGAGTTACTAACTAACCACATTATACTTTATTAAAGTTAAAAATTTATTAAAAAATATAGTAAATAACCTTCCCCAAGGTAGGGGGCCTTATCACTCGTTAACCACTATAGCATTCAACATTCTCTATTATTTATTTAGTTGGCATGTTCACTTTTAGTCTGCATTGGTGCTCCTATCTGTATGTTCTTTGGTGAGGAAAATAGAAATTGAAGGAAGAGGGGATCCATTGACATTCTGAGTTGCTTGCATCTAAACATTAATTAATTATTGACCAACTCAAATAAAATAGTGGATGATGTTATATCACTTAAGATTTAGTTAATAATTTATGACCTGATGGTTGGAGGGGTCAAGGTTGGACACTTGTCATTTATCCAAAAGACCTTGGTAGTTGATCGTTAGAATAAGGAGAGTTATTCATGAAGCTAAGCCTTCAGCCGCCAAGGATAGAGTTGTTAAGACAATAAATTTTTTAAATTAGCAATAGACTGAAATTTCATTGCAAATCAGTTGCAAATCTGCTTCCTAGTGAGTTTTTTTATTTCTAGATTAGCAACGAAAATATTGCCATTTCAATTCTATTACAATTTTTTTTATTTCTAGGTTAGCAATGGAATAAATTTGGTTATAAATTCATTACAAATTTGTTGTAAATTTATTTTTTCAATATTAGCAATGAAATTAAATATTTCATTGCAAATTCGTTGCCAATTAACAACAGATTAGAAATAGGTTTTGTCTGTTGCTAAATTTTCATTATAAAATTACATATTTCTTGTAATATTTAGTTGCTAATCTATTATAATTCCATTACCAATAATATGTGAAAATCTATTGCAAAATTTAGCAATAGTTTTCAGGTCCATTGTTATTCCGTTGTAAACTTTTTATTTCTAATACATTGTAAATCTATTGTAAATTTATTTTTCTGAGATTAGCAATGGAATTGAGCATTCCGTTGTGAATCCATTGCTAATTAACAATTGAATTAGAAATGGATTCAGTCCATTGCAAAATTTTCATTGTTAAATAATATTTTTCTTGTAGTGCCAATTTCTCCATTTTTCTAATTATCTTTTTTTGATTTCTTATGGTCGGCCATCATTGTTGGCCGTCCACTACTGCACACTGCTGGCCACATGTCACCACACACTATCGGAATCTTCAATTGCTTGGACCATTATCCCTTGAAGGAAAAAACCTATTTTCTGAATCAAGTTCGTTCAAATCTGATTTGATCAAGAAGGAAATATTTCAAAAAATTTTAGATCTAAATCAGATCTGATACTTTTCAGATATGATTTTGATGGATCTAATAAAATAAATTAAATCAGATTTAATTTATATCTTATTCTTGGGTAATCTTATTATTCTATGATGATTCTGCTGATTGTCCTGAGGTTTTGGATGTAGCCAGCCACGCAATTATATCGGATCCAGGCAGGATTTGGATATCTTCTCCTTCTCAATCTTTTTCTCCAAAGATCTGATCTGGATCTGATCTTGAAGATCTTCAAAATAACTTTTGAAGATCCGATGTCGTCTCTTGCAGCAGTGCTGCCTTCTTCCTTTCTTATCACCTTTCTCTTGCCTGGATCGCACCAAACTGAAGCCCAAAGCCCCTTGGGCATGGAGAGGAGAGAGAGGATCAGAGGTAGGCATGTGGAGGAGAGAGGGAAGATGGCTATGTGGCATGGGCAAGGAGAGAACCTCTCTAAACCTAGGCACAAACAAGGATTTATATAGACTCTACTGCGCCATGCAATGCCATATCATCCCAGGCCAATCACATCTCTTCGTGCAATCAGATCTAAATCTGATTGAATGGGATGACATCATCTGATCCAATCAGATGAGAGCCCCTCTTCCAACATCCTTAGGTGGCACCAAGACTGGTCAAAGTAGAGTCTTAGGTGCCACCTAAGTTTATTCCATGAAGCAACCTGGAGTCCCATGACTGGTCAAAGGAGGCATGCGCCCCCTCCTTTCCTCTTTCTAGCAGGAGGACAAATCCCCATCTGCTCTCCTATGGGTGCATGACACATGGGCAGATGTCTAAGTATCAAAGATCAATGTTTGACCAAAGTCAAAAGATAAGAATTAGCAGGTGACGAAAAATGGTAGGTGTTGTCTCAAATTTATCTCATAAATTAAGACAATCCTTTTCTGATCTGGACAAGCTCCAGTCAGACCAAGTAAAGATATCCTGAGTGAGCCCAAACATATTTGGCTCAGTCGAGATAACATTTAATGATTGTTGAAGGAGAACTTTAGGCTCAATCGTGTGCTAGCATGATTTTCTTGAACCTAATTGAATCTAATTCAAATCAATTGAACTGGATTAGTCCAATTGAATGATATTCAGATTCAAACTCTTATTTGTATGATCCAATTAGGTTCAATTCTATATGGTAATGAGATATATCGCGATCTCTTATCATTGACATCATCGAAACACCTTTCAATGGATCAGAAACTTTTCTTGATTCAGACAACTAGAATGATCGATCATCCAAATCATTCTAATTGCTCCCAAAATCCATCAGTGACACCTAGCAGTATATGGTGGTAATCCATCAGAACTTAAAAATGAATCCTCTCGGTGCAGTTACATGTGTGATTAAGTTCTTCTATCTTGAGCCTTGATCGATTTAGGATTAAGGTGAACTCATCAAATCCTAATTTTCATCATATGAATTAATCATTCGATTCAAATCCAATGTGAAAATCTTAATAGAAACTCTTTCTATTATTTCACTCTGTCCATGGCCATGGGCTTATGGATTTGATTCTCATGATCATCATAGGGCTACTCCTCATCTACCGAGGTAGATAGATTTTCTCTTGGTGCAATCTAATTCCTACAATGAACATGCTATAGTTAACATACACCTCAGAATTCTGAATGACTAGGAGATCGAGTCATGATGTAGTCAAACTATAACATCCTCAAGGTGAACTGTCGATGCACCTCAGGTCAAAGAATCAGACACACCACTGCAGCTTCGAGCTAGTCATCGATGAGAAGGTATAGACTTCCTAATGACTGCTCGAGGTGGTCACGCTCAGTGCCCTCGTTCTCTTAACGAGTATCTGTATTCTCACTTTGATGTCTTTACACCGTAGACTCAAGATTCATCTACTATAAAGAAGCGATTGTATACCAACCTTTCGGATCAATCACCATCCTCATGATGATCCTATGGTCAGGAGCATTTTATGAGTTAATAATGAAAATTCATGTCTTAAATTTTTAACTCTTGAAAATAAGAATTAACATTGCCATTAACTCAAGGGATGTATCACAGACACTAAATACACATTGTGATAGAAAATAATTTCATTTTATTATTTATAGTCAAAATTATAATTTTGCCTTTAGAGGTGTATAACAAGTGTCAGCCAATTCTGGCTTCTAGAGCACACATATCTAACAAACTCCTACATAACTTAAAGTCAATTGGCTACAAATCTAAGTTCCATCTTCTCAAGATGGACTTCGATCTTCTACTGGCCCAATGGTTTTATGAGTGGGTCTATCCGTATTGTCTGCAGAGTCGACTCTCTTTGACCTCGACGTAATCTTTCTTCGAGGTAATCGTGGATAAGGTGGTATCGCACTCGATGTGCTTGAATTTTTGGTGAGACCTCGGCTCTTTAGCAAGGGCTATGGCGCCATTGTTGTCATAGTATAGAGGAATGGCATCTAATGGCATCACTTCGATCTCTGTGGCAAACTTCTTATACCAGAATGTCTCCTTCGCAGCTTCTGATGCAGCGATGTATTCTACTTTCATGGTGGAATCTGCTATCACTGTCTGTTTGGAAACTCTTCCAACTGACAGCACCACCATTACACACAAACAGACTCTCAGATGTCGACTTTCGATCATCTATATCGGACATAAAATCCAAGTATGTATACTTCCTGGACTTGGAGTTCTCCATTACCAAAAATCAAGAACATATCCTTAGTTCTTCTTAAGTACTTAAGGATACATTTCTTAAAAGTCCAGTGTTCTTCATCTGAATTTGACTGATATCTACTCGTGACACTCACAGCATGGGCTATATCAGGTCGTGTACATAACATGACATACATGAGGCTTTCTATTGCTGAAGCATAAGAGATCTTGCTCATGCATTCTATTTCCTCAGGTGTGCTAGGGCACATCTTCTTGAAGAGATGAATGCCATGTCTGAAGAGTACTAATCCCCTCTTAGAGTTTTTCATGCTAAACCTCTTTAGCACTTTCCTCTATGTACATCTTCTGTGAAAGTCCTAGCATCCTATTCGGTCTATCTCTATAGACCTTAATTCTAAGAATAAAGGATGCTTCTCATAGGTCTTTCATGAAGAATTTTTTGGATAACCATATTTTAACTATGGTCAACATGAAAATATCATTTCCAATAAGGAGGATATCATCCATGTACAATACGAAGAAGATAATAGCACTCCCACTGATCTTTTTGAAGATACATGGTTCCTCCTCATTCTTGATGAAACCAAATAATTTTATCACATCATTAAAATGAGTATTCCAGCTCCGAGATGCTTGTTTAAGTCCATATATGGACCTTTGCAGCTTACATACCTTACGATCAGCATCACTGGATGTGAAACCTAGCAGCTGTTCCATATAGATATCTTCCTCAAGGTATCCATTTAAGAATGCCATTTTCACGTCCATTTGTCATATTTCATAATCGAAATAGGCTGCAATAGCAAGCAATATGCGGATGGATTTTAGCATAGCTACTGACGAAAAGGTATCCTGATAGTCAATGCCTTCGCGTTGACTATACCCATTTGCCACTAATCTAGCTTTGAATGTCTCTACATTTTCATCTGCATCAATCTTTCTCTTGTAGATCCATTTACACCCAATAGATACTATACCTTCTGGTGGATCTACCAAGGTCTAGACTTAGTTTGAGTGCATCGAGTCAATTTCTGACTTTATTGCCTCTAACCATTTCTCGAAGTCGATATCCAATATCGCCTCATCATAGATTTTGGGATCATCACCATGAACCCCATTACCTATGAGGAATATTTTTTCTACTTTCTCTGAAATAGTACCTAAGCACCTCTCAGGAGGATGGAAAATTCTTTTCGATCTACGAGGTGAGGGAGGTAGTGATTGTATTGGCTCAACCTGATTTAGTTCCATTTGATCCTTAACTCGTTGCTCTTGTAAGACTTTCTCCTCGAGCTTGATCTGCTTTCCAATGCCGCTGTCTTGAATAAACTATTTTTCAAGAAAGATGGCATGTCGACTCACAATCACATTGTGATCTTCTGGAATGTAGAAATAATATCCTAATGATTCTTTAGGATATCCTATAAATCAAGCTCTAAAGGATCTATAGTCTAACTTGTCTGCTTGTTGTCTTTTGACATGAGCTGAACAATCCCAAATTCTGAGATGACTCAGACTTGGTTTCTTACCATACCATATTTCATACGGTGTGGTAGGAACGATTTTAGAAGGAATCCTATTCAGTAAGTATATTGCAGTTAACAGACTATGTCCCCAAAGAAAATCAGGAAGGTCTATGAAGCTCATCATGGATCAGACCATATCTAATAAAGTCTGATTCCTCCATTCTAAAACTCCATTGAGTTGAGGTGTTTCAGGTGGAGTCCATTGAGAGACTGCCATTTTTCTTGACATAGTCTAGGAATTTTCGACTGAGATATTCACCTTCTCGATCTGATCGAAGAACCTTAATGAATTTTTCAATTTGCTTTTCTACTTCATGTCTGAATTTCTTAAACTTTTCAAAAGCTTCAGACTTGTGTCTCATAAGATACACATACTCATACCGAGATAAATCATCGATAAATATTATGAAGTAGACAAAGTTGCCTCTAGCTGGCACATCAAATGGGCCGCACACATCAGTATGTACTAGGATAAGAAGATCCATGGCCCTTTTCTCATGTCCTACAAAAGAGAGCTTAGTTATTTTACCATGAAGATAAGATTCACAAATTGGATATGACTCGAAAGTCAATGAACTCAATAGTCCCAATTTTTTTCAATTTGTTAACCCTATCTTTTGCTATATGATCTGGTCTTAGGTGCCATAGATACCTATCATTTGAACTATTTCTAGGTCATTTTGATTTTATGGCTTTCACATTTTGCTTGATATTAAAAATAGATACATCAATATGTAACTGGTAAAGATCGTTAATAAGAAAACCACTTGCAATTTTATTTTTTTCATAAAGAATATTACAATGGTCCTTAAGAAAACTAATTACATAGCCTTCTTATGTTAAACATGAAATAGAAATCAAATTTTCACTTGCTGCAGGCATAAAATAACAATCCTTTAATACTAAGTCTAAACTAGATGGTAGTTGAAGAGGGTATGTTCTCACGACCACAGCAGCAACTCTTGCTCCATTTTTGATGCGTAGGATCATCTCACCATCCCTCAGTCTCTTGCTATCCTCAAGATCCTGCATGGAGGTGCACAAATGAGCACTAGAACCAGAGTCAAGCATCCAACTAGATGCAAAAAAAATCGTAAGGTTAGACTCAATAACGAGCATACCTCCAGAAGGACCTGCCTCCTTTTTATTCTTCAGGGTAGCCAGGTAAGTAGGACAGTTCCGCTTTCAGTGGCCATCAGTGTTGGCACTAAAGCTCATCAGACATCGAGATTAACATATAGTATCTGATCTTGTTATCTTCGTCCGTCCATTTGTCAAGAGACATTTTTTGTTCAGTGAATGGATGAGCTGGTAAGGTGGGGGGGTCCTGATCCAATACATGAGTTAACTTTTTGAAATCCAAAATGATTTTGAAGTTTCGAAGTCAATCCTTGTAATTAGATCCGGTCAGTCTATGGGTGTCTAGGATACGTGCTAGTGGATTGGATGCAGACATTTTTTTATAGAGAGTTAAAGTTTCTAGTTAGATATTGTAATTAAGACTTGATCAATTTATTTGAAGATTTTATTTTTAAATAAATTAGCTCTCACTATTTTCTCAGATCCCTACACTCTTTTCGTAGAGATGCAAAAATCTCCATGATTAATGATTTTTAATGGATGGTGCAATCCTACTAACTGACTCATCACCTCACCTAACAATTATTGATGATGGGTTAGCCAATGAGTGAAAAACTCTTATTCAATGATTCTCTAATCATGGTGCACTCAAACTTGGTCTTTAATTCATGAATCTCACCGTGCCCGGAATATTGATCCTTTCTTAATTAAGTCAGACCCACCATTTACATAGATTAGATTCCTAATTGGGTCTCTCACCATATCCAAAATATTGAGCCCAATTTATCCTCCAGCTTATAGCATCCAATGCCTAATAGACATGGTTGTATCTTTTTGGTGCAACTGAACCTCTGTAACCAATCGAGAACAATCAACCCCAAAAAAGATCCACATATCTACAATGGTGGAAGATCTTAGATTTAATCTTTTCTTAGGAAGATTTGATTTAGGTCTCATTAAACTAGACTTGACATAGTCATAATAATTATGACTAACCTAGTGGCATAGGTTAGCTCAGATTATTGGCCACCTCAGATCAGGACTGAGCCAACAAATATGGTCAGATAAGTGAGATCGGTGGAAGGGATATGCCATTAACTCGATAAGAATGCATTCGAATCGAGTAGCTCCCAATTAAAAATCAGTCGATCATACCTGCCAAACTTACCTTAGATACCAAATTATTGAGCCAGAACCAATCGAGTTAGCCTACAATCCAGACTCTAACCATTGAGCCAAATTAGATTTTAGCTTGATCGATCACTCATGTGATTCGATCTTGATCTAGACTTAATCCTATTAGGCTGGTTAATTTAAGCACTCTTAATCTCATCTAACAAACTCTTGATTCGGTTTGATCAACCGCTTAGATCTAATTAAGCTACCCAGGTCCAAACCCAATTTTATGAATATGTCTTAGATCTAAAAATTCTTAATTTTTAGATTTAACATATTTTATAATCTTAATTCTTAATTAAGTTTAGGGTTCATAAGTAAAACATGTAAATAAAATCCTAGGATTTTAGGATTTAGAATTTTGCAAAAATTAAGTTTTTGGATTTCTGATTAAGGACGGATGCGCAGCACCCCTACACATCATAAGAACATCCCGTCGAATGGGAGGAGAGGGCATTTAAACCATACTTTGTTCTTATGATCGGACGGCCAAGGAGAACGTCTTAATCAGAAATATAAAAACTGTAAAACTAGTTAGATCTACATCATATATCTCATATATAAAATTAATCTAACTATAAATATGTTTTGCATACTCATATATCATATCATGCATATTTTTTAGATCTAAATTATCTCATAATTATTTAAAAAATTAAATTTAAATTAATCTTATCAAAATAAATTTTATACTAAATAATTATGTAGAACTATTCTACAACTAGTCTAAACATGCATTCATCATATCTCGTATGAACAAAAATTAAATAACTTTATTTTCTATATTTCAGATCTTATTATAATATTTATAACATCAAAAAATATTAAATAAATTATCTAAAAATTATAACTTAATCAAATTAAATTATGATCATGCAAGACTATACAAAGAACTATTCTATTCTATAACTAGTCATGCATCTTGTAGAACTTAAATTTAAATTATTTAATTATTTAATTTTTTGATTTTAGATCTAATCACATCTCATGTGATTTTTAAAATCATCTAATTATTAGATTAAAATTAAATTAAAATTAGATCTAAATTATTTATAGAAATCTGGCTCTGATACCAATTGAAAGAAAAAATCTATTTTTTGGATCAGGTTCATTCAAATTTAATTTGACCAAGAGGAATATTTTAAAAATTTTTCATAGATCTAAATCAGATTTGATACTTTTTAGATCTAATTTGATGGATCTAATAAAATAAAATAAATTAAATTAAATTAGTTTTAATTTATATATTATTCTTGGGTAATCTTATTATCCTATGATGATCCTACTGATTGCCTGAGGTTTTGGATGTAGCCACACAATTATCTGACCTCTATCGATATCCACTCAGACAGAATTTGGATATCTTCTCCTTCTCAATCTTTCCTCCAAAGATCAGATTTGGATCTGATCTTGAAGGTCTTCAAAATAATTTTTGAAGATCCAATGTCGTCTCTTGCAGCAGTGCTACCTTGTTCCTTTCTTGTCGCCTTTCTCTTGCCTGGATCGCACCAAACTGAAGCCCAAAGTCTCTTGGGTGTGGAGAGGAGAGAGAGGATCAGAGGTAAAAATGGAGGAGAGAGAGAGATGGCTATGTTGCATAGGCAAGGGGAGAATCTTTCTAAACCTAGGCGTAGATAGGGTTTATATAGATTCTGCTACGTCATGCAGTATCGCATCATCCCAGCCAATCACATCTCTTCATGCAATCAGATCTAAATTTGATTGATGGGATAACATCATCTGATCCAATCAGATGAGAGCCCCTCTCCAACATCCTTAGGTGGCACCAAGACTGGTTGAAGTAGAGTCTTAGGTGCCACCTAAGTTTATTCCATGAAGCAACCTGGAGTCCCATCTGTATGGGACTCCAGGCATCATTATCCTTGGGCACACGCCTCCCTAGGCATGCGCCCCCTCCTTTCCTCTTTTTAGTAGGAGGACAAACCCCCATCTGCTCTTCTATGGGTGCATGACACATGGGCAGATGTCTAAGTATCAAAGATCAACATTTGACCAAAGTCAAAAGACAAGAATTAGCAGATGATGAAAAATGATAGATGTCTCAAATTTATCTCATAAATTAAGATAATCCTTTTCTGACCTGGACAAGCTTCAGTTAGACCAAGTAAAGATATCTGAGTGAGTCCAAATATATTTGGCTCAGTCGAGACAACATTTAGTGATTGTTGAAGGAGAACTTTAGGCTCAATCATGTGCTAGCATGATTTTTTTGAATCTAATTAAATCTAATTTAAATCAATTGAACTGAATTAGTTCAATTGATGATATCCAGATCCAAATCCTTATTTGTGTGATCTAGTTAGGTTTAATTCTATATGACAGTGAGATATGTCACGATCTCTATCATCGACATCATCGAAATACCTTCCAATTGATCAGAATTTTTTTGATTTAGACAACTAGAATGATCGTGATGAGGCTTGTTGGTTAAGTAATGCTTTGTGATGCTGTCGGATCGTGCCACATTTTTTCCTTCAAATAATCAAAGTAATTATATGGTTTTGTGAGGGTTACTTGCATGGTTTCACTGCATGCATGTGATCCTCATACTTCACTTCTGTCCCCAAGTGAGACCTTTCCTTCGTCCCCCTCTCTCCCCCACAAAAAACACACAGACGAACATTTAGTTCCTCATTGATCGCTGCAGTCCCACCACCCCACCAAGTTTATGCACAAACAAGGCAAAAAAAACATGTAGGCAACAATATCCTTTCAAGATTTTTATCCCAAAAAATAAGATTATTTCAAGATTTATACTATTGATATTTTGGTTACTTTTTTTTTTTTTAAACATGTGCGAAAAGGATTAGGCTATCTATTAGAAAAATAATTGGTTTAGCAGAAAACCATATTTATGGATCCATGTACAACATAAATATAAGAATCCATGCATATGCACATGAAAGAGACATTGCATTTAAATGCATACACGTATATGACCACATATAAATTTATACATGCATTGCTGCTTAGCATGTCTGATCGATGTGGTTTATTTGAGAGAAAAGAGCAATTGATGGATGGCTGTAATGCATCAATCATGACTTTTGGAGTATTTTTGATGACGCTTCCAAATTTATCTATATATTTGTATCTCTTTCTCTTTCATTTATTGGAGAGTGAATTTGGAGGTGCCGATGTTTTACTAAAATAAAAACTTCTTTATGCTAGAGAAGTGATGCATGGCCTATGTTGGTGTTATAAACACTTGAATTTTGAGGTCCAAGATGACCGTACAATGATTGGAGGTAATGGCTAACATAGATTGGCTTTTGGTACCAAACTAAGAATTAATGCAGCAATATCAGTTTATGCAGGATTGTTTCAAGTCTAGAATAGATTAGTCACACTAAGAGAATTTTACTAAGATATCAAAGTTGATATTTTGTGGAAGAAAATTGGACATATCAGAGAGGAATGAATTGGTTCAAACAGATGAGTCCTTCTTGGGAGATAATTTATCTAATTCTTTACACTTCCATATTAAAACCTTAGTAGAGAATTAATAGATGACCCGAAGAACAAAGAACCATGATTTTGTTTTGTCAAATACTGGACAACAAAATTGGATCTCAAGCAAAAAAAAGCGGTATTATAACATATCCCGTAAGAGTATCCTAGAAGTGCTTTTACACTAAAACTACTGAAATCAATACAATAGTACTTGGGAGTCCCAATATCTAGAAGAAGGCTAACTACAATTGGTTGAAGCTCCTTGAAATAGATAGTTCATGATGGATTAGAGGGATGGAAAATGAGATTGCTCTCAATCATGGATCGGGTCACTCTCATCAAGTCAGTACTTTGCACCATCCTGATGTACCTCATGTACAATACTTGCCTACCCAAATCGGTCATTAGCAGGATGGAGCTAACCATCAGGAACTTCTTATGGAAACTTCTTGGGAGAAGGTTTGCCGGCACATCCAGGAAAAGGGTTTAGGCATACCTTCGCTAATGTAAAAGAATCAAGCATTTGTAACCAAGCATGCAGCCAAGTTTATGAGGGAGCTGGAGAATATGTGGAATGCATTGATGAGATCAAAGTATGGTACCAATCAGCTCTTTTCTTGTTGACCCCGAGACATGCTAGTTCTATTTATGGAGAGCCATGTTTGCCAATACTCCTATTTTGCTGGCTCATATCAGATGGACCATGGGAGATTGTAGGTCCATAAGGATGCCAACTAATACATGGATTTTTGACACCCCTCTGTATTTGAAGTCCACCACCTTCAATGTCAATCCATTAGAGAACCTTGTTGTCAATGATCTGATAATTGAAGGAGAGAAGAGTTGGAATACCAGCACTATACAATGTTTATTTGATGACAACCCAGCTGATAGAGTACTCTCCACTTCTATTTTCTGGTGTGATACTCCTAATAATCTTGCTTGGGATCCATTTCTTTCACTCAGAGTTAGAGCAGGAGACCTTTATAAACTTTACAACCCAAGTCCAATGGAAGAGAGGAATAGTGCTTGGGTGTGCAAGTTTGGGACTCATCCTAGAGTTTAAGACATTGGCAATCATGGTTGGGTTGGACCCAGAGTTCAAGACATTGACAGACATAGTGGGGCTTGACCAAGAGTTCAAGATATTGGCAAACATGGTGGGGCTTGATTTATTATCAGAGGCTTGAGGTCCTCATTTGTGGCGGTGGATGATTTCATTATTTATGATGCTTTTGTTCCTATTACTGAATCAAGAAGGGCATGGGAGGGTATCAAACATATGCGACCACGGTCTTGGGGCCAGCCACAGTTTTGGAGAGAGACTTTAGTGCAGTGGTGGATTATATGAGAAGGCAGCATTGTTTGGTTAGTACCTGCCTACTTCTGATAGATATTTGGGGCATGATTGATGATTTGATCAAATTCAAGATGATCCTTGTCTTCAAAGAGATAAATGGTGCTGCAGATTGAGTGGCCTCCTATGTGATCAGGCAATATTGTGGACATTCTATGGAAGAATTTATTTGCTGTTTCTATTTAAGTTCGGGATATTTTATACTCAAACTCTTTTGGGTATATATATATATATATATATATATATATATATATATATATATACACTAGGGTGAGATAGGACACATGTTTAATAGAAAAAGAAAAAATAGATATATAACCTATTAAAGCAATAGATCGATTACTTTATTTGACTTGCACTTTGGGTCATTATAGTTTTTCTAAACTATTGATCGAGAAGAATCATATTTTGGGGCGATAATTCAAATTGACTTGAACTCTTCTAATGAGTAAAAAAAAGGCTCTTAAATATCTGAATATCTAGATCTGTCTTGAGCTATAAGAAACCTGCATGTTCCACGTTTTGGGTTCGGATTGTATTTATGTGACCTTTTTATAGCAAAATAATCCACAACCAGTAAGGAACATTATTTATAATCTTTTATTTATTATATATTATATATTATAATAATATGATAATATAATAATATATGATAATATAATAAAAATATATTATAATATATATTATAAATATAAATATATATTAGAATATAATATATTTTATATTATATATTTATAATACATATTTATATTTTGTATATGAGGTGTGATTTTTAATAAATTTGATTTGAGAATATTTTGAAAAATTTGATGTTACATTACCAGTAATTTAATTGTCATATCAAATATATCAATTTAGATTTTCAGTAATTTTGCTGCAACATTACCTACGTGTATCAAACATAATAATCAATATTACTAGCAATCTATCTAGATTGCAGGTAATCCAGATTTTCAGATAATCCAGATTACTACTGCTTGGTAATGTACCAAATGCAATCTTAAAGTGCGGTAGAATTTATTCCGTTGCTAATTTTTTAGTAATGGATTTGCGAACCAAATAATTTTCATGGCTCTTTCATCGCAAATCAATTGCTAATCCATTGTTAAACTTTTAAATATTTATTACTAGTCCGTTGCTATTCCGTTGTAAAGTCGTTGTTATAATTTTAGTATTCTATTGTAAATCAATTTCTATTCAGTTGTTAAAATTTTAGTATTCCGTTGCAACTCCATTTCTATTCTGTTGCTAATTTTTTTTGAATTTCATTGCAAATCCATTTCTACTGCGTTACTAAAATTTTAATATTTTATTTCAATTCTATTTTTAGACCGTTGCATAAATTTTAAATGTTCATTGCTAATATATTGTAAATCCATTGCTAATTCATGGATTTTAAAATTTCTTTCCATTGCTAAAGTGCTATTTTTTACATCCAACAACAATGGATCATTTTAAGCCATCCAACAACAATATCAATTCTTCATTTGACACTCAGAATTCAATAAAGTACCTAGATTAAAAAGTACAGATAGTATATCAAAGCCCCCATAAAGTACACATAGTATCAAAATAAAGTACATATACCCCACAAGATTCTCATACATAAAAGAAAAGATAGTAAGAAATGAGGCCTATGAAGTTTCTAGGTATATATCACTGCCATCAATGTTTTGTCCATCTCTATTCTCCTCCGATGCATGATGCTCCGAAGTAGAAGCCTAACATCATATATTAAAAAATAAAAAAATAATATAGAAAAGCATAAATAAAGAAAAAATAAAAGTGACTTTTTTTTACCTCTTATGGAGTTGAAAATGGTGCAATAGGAGGACGCTGTGTATTCATTGGTGGGCATATCCAATCAAAAGTAGTTCACCAAGTATCTAGCCAATTTTAGATGCCCTGCCTGCACTATCACCGCTTCCCTCCATTCTTCAATATAAACAGTTAACCTTTTTTTGTCTCTTTTATTTGTAAACCACAATTTAACATTGTATATCTGAATCTGCTCACCCAATGATCATCAAATTAAAACCACTAAGAATTATATAAAAATGACATGAAATGTATTTAGAAACAAATCTAGAGTTCCTTCAGTAGGTAAATAAAAGAGCTTCTAGACTCTTAGCGGACGTTCTAATAAGAACATAAAAAAAAAAAAAGAAAGGAACCAAACCTCTATATGTTCCTGTAATATTCCAATAAAAACTTATATCACTATCATCTCTTCTTGGGAAAAACCTATGTATGAAGAAACAATCAATAAACAAAAATCAATTAGAAATAAATAATTGCTCATAAGCTTCTCATCATGGTTTAGAAATATGAAATGAATAAAGCCGTAAATGTTAACTCAACAATAACACCAATGCCCTTCTTAAGTTAAACAAGTAATAGGAATTTGCTAATAGGAATACATCATGGTATGGTGAAGGACAAGAAGGCAACTCAAAGAAAGCAGGAGTCCTAAAGACAAAGCTAAATATCAAGAAAATATCATAAATGACAATCCAATAGCAGGTTTCCACCATCATAGATTCTTAAATCAAGGCTGCTCTGCAGAAGTCAAGCTTGTAAAGTTTCTTAAGTTGGAGATATTTCAAGAAAGATAATTTATTATCTTAGCAAGTTATAATAGTAGTTCCTCTCTCTCTCTCTAAAATTCTCTCTTAATTCTTGAATATGCTTTTTAAATTGCTTATATTGGACAAAAGTGATTTGTACACCATAGAATAAATGCGGACTTGTCTAGAATTTTTTTTTTTAAAGTCATGCAACGATTTTTCAAAACAAAGAGACATAAGTTTATGTGGCCACTAAACAAACATCAAAATTATTAATAACATTCACTATGTAGCCCTAATAATTACTTTAGGTGTTATGTTTTTTCAACCTATCAATTACAGTAACATCAGTTGTTCATTGAGATGAGATGATAATCCTAATATCAGAAGGCTGATTGGATAGGAAACCTTGGGTCATAATATAACTTCATATCTCCCCAATTAAAAATTATAGAAAAACTCTGAGAATCCTCATCAGTTCCCTATGAAAGTAGCATACAAAAAGAAATGGATAAGCATCAGAATTATCTAGATCAATCATGTGTCTATCAACGTCATTGATGATGGACAATTCAAGATCAGTTCCTCCACTAAATGTATCAACAGCTTAAGGTATAATTACATTTCTGACCAAATTTTATACAGTTACAAGCATTATATATACGCGCGCGTGTGTGTTTGTTTGTTTCCTGGATGGGCGAATATATAGAATTTCATATGTACAACCTGGACATAAGATAGCTAAAATAGCTCCACAGCAACTACATATAATCATAACAAGTTAAAGAATTAAATCTAATTAATTTGAGACATGTGCCACAATAATCGTAGCCAACCAAAAGATATGATTAGAGATATCAAAATGAGAATCTACTTTTTGCCCTAATCTAATAATTTCTTCCTTTTTTCTTAAATTTCATGTTTTCTCTTGTTACCAAATTTATGTTAACATGAATGAAATACTTGTGTATTGCAACCTAAAAGCCTAGAAGAGACCATCTCAAAAACCCTTCAACTCCTTGTCTAGAGAACATAGTCAGGGGTTGGGAATTTTAAAAAGACGAAATTGTCTAACATGAACAATTTCATGGATTAAGAAAAAAGATAAGAAGAGAAAAAAAAAAGAAAATTGGGGGGGAGAGATAAATAGATTTTAGTAGCTCATGATAAATGTGTCACTAATTTATCAAACCAATTGATTCTAATAGTGTCCTAGACTCCTAGCATCACTCAACTCATTAATGGTTGTTCAAATAAACTCAGATAGCTACACGTCTCTGAAGCTAGTTCTAGGATATCCCAGCTATAAAATTTAGAAACTGTATAAGTCAACTGTACTCTTATAACAATGCATTGAGCTGCAAGTGCCCTCAAAATCAGTTTTAGGATATTTCCATTTACAAAAGCTTTAGCATCTTAAAATGCAGGGGGGCAAAACCAGCCTTACCCCTGAAATTCATCAAAAATAAGAAAATTTAAAACCAAAGTAAAGAAATAGCAAGAAAGAAATTATGCATCTACAATCGCTCATGATCAAGGTTATATGTATTTGCCAAACCGACCAATTCATTAACAACATCCTAGCATCACACAATTAACTCACTAGAGCTTCTTCAAGTAAAGTCAACTGGAGTCTGATGGCAATTCTAAATAGCTACAAATGTGCTCAGACCTAAAACTAGGGCTTTCGCCAAAAGAAAAAATGAAAAAAGAAATTCACTTTTTATCGATCAAAACAAAATATAGTAAAAAATCAGCAAAAACATAGAAGAAACAACCAAGAAAGAGAAAGATTTTGCATTAGAAAAAAAAATGATGGAGCAAGAAATAAATCTGATCATCCCAAGATCCAGAAGTCGCAAAAGCCCTCCCCCTAAGTGGCCTCAGAGCCATCGAAGCCCCAAGAAACCCAAGAAGCAGCACCAAGATCGCACTCTTTTGAAACCCCTCCCCGGCCCTCCACCCATCCATTTCTGCCAAACACGGCCTACCCTCAGAACTCAGCTCGAAACATTAAGGTCGAAGATAAGGGCAATTTTGTCAAGATTACGTCCGGCTCAGATGATAAGACCACCAAGAAAAGATTGCTTCAATTCGAGTCAACTACCAACCCGCCCAAAAGAAAGAATCGAAGAGAAAGATAGAAAGAAGGAAGGAGATGAAAAGGGAGCACAACAAACTGAGACCAAACCCGACTCCCCACCAAAACAACTACGTGCATAGGGAAAGCAACAGGAAAAGCACAGATGGGACTTACCAATAGCGGATGCTCTTGCACTGGGAGCACTTCTTGGTCGCCAAACTCCTGCAGCAAGCACAAACGTCGCCTCCACCGCCACTATCGCCGTCGATTGACATCTGGCGTCGTGCCTCATACCCTGGGGTGGCGGTCTCGAAGCTAGCACCGATGATGAAGTACTTGGAAGCAGCCTTCCTCACTAGGAGGAGCACCTCGGAGAGGACGACGAGCGCGGCAAGCACGAACTAGAGTAGGGCCAAGAGGTCTAAGGCGGGAAGGCCGGTGGTGATGAGCATCTAACCCTAGGGCTCCCATCGATTAGGGCTCTCATCGATCAGCCCATCGATCATCCAATCTGTGAAACCCTAGACAAAAAATGCCACGATCGAATCCAACTCCAAGAATGCAGCCCTCTCGCTTTCTCCGCTCTTGATGTCTCTCAGATTCGAAGAATAAATGGGATGGGAGGAACAAATACGGGAATATGAGAGGAGTCGAGGAAATTAATAAAGAGGGGAAGGGGGAGGAATTGGAGAATTATTCAGTCTCCTAGGCTTCTTGAACTCGAAGGTGGTGGAGAGTGGGGTTATGGGTTTGGGTTTTATTAGGGACATTCTTTCCCTTTCTTTTTAATTTTTTTTCATTTCTCCATTCACTTTCTTTTGCGGGGAAGGCAACCGAAGGCCATGCGAAAACTTATAATGAACCTACTCATCGAGATAATTTTTGTGACCTTTTTCTTATAGACAACCACGCCATGCTGGTATACTTAAAGTAAATTTATAGTTGACATAGAATTAGGGTCCAAATTTTCTTAGATCTAAATCAGATCTGATACTTTTCTGATCTATTTTGATGGATCTAATAAAATAAATTAAATCAGATTTAATTTATATCTTGTTCTTGGGTAATCTTATTATCTTGTAATGATCCTGCTGATTGTCTGAGGTTCTAAATGTAGCCATGCAATTGCCTGGCCTCTACCGATATCCACTTGGATAGAATTTGGATATCTCCTCCTTTTCAATCTTTCCTCTAAATATCTAATCTGGGTCTGATCTTGAAGATCTTCAAAACAACTTTTGAAGATCCAATGTCTTCTCTTGCAGTAGTGCTGCCTTTTTTCTTTCTTGTCACCTTTCTCTTGCCTAGATCACACCAAACTGAAGCCCAAAGCTCCTTGGGCGTAGAGAGGAAAGAGAGGATCAGAGGTAGATGTGGAGGAGAGAGGGAGATGGCTATGTGGCATGGGCAAGGAGAGAACCTCTCTAAACCTAGGTGCAAACAAGATTTATATAGACTCTGCTGCGCCATGCAGTGCCATATCATCCCGACCAATCACATCTCTTCGTGCAATCAGATCTAAATCTGATTGATGGGATGACATCATCTGATCCAATCAGATGAGAGCCCCTCTTCAACATCCTTAGGTGGCGCCAAGATTGGTCAAAGTAGAGTCTTAGGCGCCACCTAAGTTTATTCCATGAAGCAACCTGGAGTCCCGTGACTGGTCAAAGGAGGCATGCGCCCCCTCCTTTCCTCTTTCTAGCAAGAGGACAAATCCCCATCAGCTCTCCTATGGATGCATGACACATGGGCAGATGTCTAAATATCAAAGATCAATGTTTGACCAAAGTCAAAAGACAAGAATTAGCAGGTGACGAAAAATGGTAGGTGTTGTCTCAAATTTATCTCATAAATTAAGACAATCCTTTTCTGATCTGGACAAGCTCCAGCCAGACCAAGTAAAGATATCTGAGTGAGCCCAAACATATTTAGCTCAGTCGAGATAACATTTAATGATTGTTGAAGGAGAACTTTAGGCTCAATCGTGTGCTAGCACGATTTTTTTGAACCTAATTGAATCTAATTCAAATCAATTGAACTGGATTAGTCCAATTAATGATATTCAGATTCAAACTCTTATTTGTATGATCCAATTAGGTTCAATTCTGTATGGTAATGAGATATATCGCGATCTCTATCATCGACATCATCGAAACATCTTTCAATGGATCAGAACTTTTCTGATTCAGACAACTAGAATGATCGATCATCCAAATCATTCTAATTGCTCCCAAAATCTATCAGTGACATCTAGCAGTATATGGTGGTAACCCATCAGAACTGAAAATGAATCTCTCGGTGTAGTTACATGTGTGATTAAGTTCTTCTATCTTGAGCCCTGATCGATTTAGGATTAAGATGAACTCGTCAAACCCTAATTTTCATCATATGAATTAATCATTTGATTCAAATCCAATGTGAAAATCTTAATAGAAACTCTTTCTATTATTTCACTCTGCCATGGTCATGGGCTTATGGATTTGATTCTCATGATCATCATAGGGCTACTCCTCATCTATCGAGGTAGATAGATTCTCTTTTGGTGCAATCTAATTCCCATAATGAACATGCTATAGTTAACATACACCTCAGAATTTTAAATGACTAGGAGATCGAGTCATGATGTAGTCAAACTATAACATCCTCAAGGTGAACTATCGATGCACCTCAAGTCAAAAAATCAGACATACCACTACAGCTTCGAGCTAGTCATCGATGAGATGGTAGACTTCCTAATGACTGCTCGAGGTGGTCACGCTCAGTGCCCTCGTTCTCCAATGAGTATCTGTATTCCCACTCCGATGTCTTTACACCGTAGACTCAAAATTTATCTACTATAAAGAAGTGATTGTATACCAACATTCCGGATCAATCACAATCCTCATGATGATCCTATGGTCAAGAGCATTTTATGAGTTAATAATGAAAATTCATGTCTTAAATTTTCAACTCTTGAAAATAAGAATTAACATTGCCATTAACTCAAGGGATGTATCACAGACACTAAATACACATTGTGATAGAAAATAATTTATTTTATTATTTCTAGTCAAAATTATAATTTTGTCCTTAGAGGTGTATAACAAAGTCATCAGGAATCTGGTCCTATGGTAGGAAATATTACAAACCAATTACTTGAT
>QRFJ01007829.1:25000-36562 GCA_006176705.1 Cocos nucifera | reverse complement strand
TAAGAAGTTTTTTCCCCTACTTGCTGCATCAAAAACTAAATCACAGGTTTCTGATAAAAAACGAGCAGTTCTAGTGAGATTTGTAATATGAATACCTTTACGCTTTGCAGAGATGTAAGGGGCCATTCTAGGATTCCATTTCTTAGTACCATGACCAAAATGAACTCCTGCTTCCATCATCTCTTCCAAATTGATGTTCCAATATCTTCTTGTCATTTTTCCCCAGACTTCCTTTTTTTTTTAACAAAGAGACGAGGTAACCTGAAATAAATAATTGTTCCGATGGAACCTTCTACGGGGGATTGACCGTCGATACACGACCCAAACCATTAATTTCTTTTAATTACTTATTTTATTTATTACCAATTTAATTACTTATTTTATTTTTTACCAAATCAATAATCGGACCAGATAATTGAAAGATAGTTAAAGTGAAAGAAAAGAATCTGCTCTTAGGAATCATTAAATCGCGTAAATGATTGTTCTGATGTCTCATGGAAATTTGTCTCATGGAAATTGTTTTGGACGTAAGAACAAAATAATTCTCTATGGTGTAACAAAATATCTCTTATTTCCAAATGAATGTTCTTGTCTTGCCTTGAAGGGTGTACTAATTTTTGGAATCCGGTACCAACAGGTATAATCCCCCCCAGAACAACGTTCTCTTTCAGGCCTTTCAACCAATCAATACGACCTCGTATAGCAGCTTTTGCTAAAACTCGAGCGGTTTCTTGAAAACTTGCTTCGGATATGAAACTTTGAGTATTTAGAGATGCCCTCGTTATTCCCAATAAGATTGCCCGATAACAGATCGCTTCGTCCAAAGCACGCCCTGCTCGTTCCGCTCGCAAAAAGCCGATTAATTCTCCAGGTAAAAAAACATTAGACATTCCATCTTCTGAAACCAACACTTTTGATGTTACTTGACGTACAATAATTTCTATATGTCTATTATGGATCTGTACCCCCTGGGATCGATAAACCTTTTGGATCTTATTAACCAAAGAGATACGACTTTGGGCTATGGTTAGCTCAGCTCCAATCAAGAATCCCCAGGGGATTCCAAGAATTCTTTGTATACGTTCGTTCCAACCTTCAACTCTCCTTTCTAGGTTCATCGATATTGAATCAATCGAACGCACTTCTAAGATTTGTTCCACTTTTGGAAGACCTTGCGTTATGTCACCAGATCTCGATTTTTCATATATAAATGTAACTAATGTATCTCCTTCGTAAAGTATTTCTCCATAATGGCTATGAACAGTTGCTCCTGGAGTGGCCAAATAGGGTTTAGCTGATCTTATAACTAAGGAGTCAACATGAACAATGAAAATTTGACCAGATTTTTTTACGTGTGATTCGTATTTGAATAGACATACATTTTCACAAATAAATTGTCCAAGGCTAATTATTGTAGATGTCTCTTCGCAATAATCGTGATGGAGAAAGCACCAATTCAAATGGAATGGATTCAAAATTATGTTACCGCATGGATCGGGATTATAAATCCTCCTATTTTCATCTATTAAACAGTATTTAAGTACTTGGAAAGTCTGTTTAAAATTGTCAAGTAACAAATATTTCTTTAACAAGATATGATTATGAGTTATTAAATAGTAAGATGAAAAAAAATTCGCTATTTTAGGGACAATAGTCCCTAAGGGACCCAGCAAATCCCTAATTTGGATTATGGGATCTGATTCTTTTGTCACATTGTTATTGTTATATTTCGAACCATTGAATGGACCAATTCGAGAACAATTGGATGATGACAAAATTATCAAAGATTGGCATTCATTATTTCGATTCAACAACGTACCGATACCAATAGTTCCTTGATGTTGGGTAAGTGATTGAATCTTCGCCTTGGAATAAAAAGGATTGATATTGGTGCGATCTAATCCATTATCGGAAATCAATACGGAACTTGCCCTATCATACCTTTTTCCGGTATACGAAATAGTGGAATTGACTAACTCAATTCTTATGAAATCGCGAATCAGATCATTTGTCCTTACCTCAACAAAGGAAGCATGAACCTCTTCTATAGAACCATTTTTTTCTTGGTCCCAATTCAATACTAAGCAAGTCCGAACTAATTGAATACTTGTGTGATAAATTCCTCGAATTGACTTGCCATTTCCATAAAGGATATAATTGACAACTCTAAGTTGGACATTATCCTTTTCCTGCAAGAGATCCCGAGGGAAAAGTGTTGCTAAATTTATCCCATCAGCTATTTCATATGTGACTACGGACCGAACCGAAACAAAATACTTTTTCTTGGTGGGTGTGATCCGTTGGACATAGATCCAATTTTTCAATTTTTTTGATTTCTTAGAATTTTTTTTTTCCGTCTCTGGTGGTATCAAAATGCCGCTGTGCCTGGATATCTTATCTCTTTCTCCAGGAAAATGAATATCTCCAGAAAAGATTTTCAGTTCAATACTTTTTTTTTTTCTCTCCACTCGGACTAATCCGCCTACCCGGCTTCTTGTATTTAAAGCGAGTTGTGTATCTACTCCAATGATACTATTGTTCCGGACCATTATGAACGAAGATCCGGGTAAGATATGCACTTCTTCGAGAATGAAAAAAAACCGATCTACTTTCTGGTATTTCGGACTAAATTCTTTTGCTCCTCGATACTCAATCAAATCCTCTTTTTTTATGATTGAATCTACCTCTATGGTCCCATATTTAGTAATTCCTGAACTATTTCTTCTGTATCGTGGATCATCAAAATAAGCAAGAATACTATTTCTACGTAAAATACCATTTATGGGTATTTCAATCGAAATACCAAAACAGGGCATTAGTTCTTTATCTCGTTCTTGATCATATTGTAATGGGATAATGAATCTATTTCTTCGTTTTTTCGCCAAGAAATCAGAATTTTCTTGGAGAATAGAAGGATATATGAAATTCCAATGACCATTGGATATGATTCGATCAGGTCTTGAATAGTCAAGAATTTCCCTATCTTTTTTACCAGAAGTATCCAACAATTTATGTCTTACTCGATGATTAGTCATTGAGGGGTCAAAGATATATCTTTCTTCGAAAGAAAAAGAATGAACATTCATTTGATCTTGATCTTTGTGGAGCGAAAAAGACACTATACTGGATCTGCACGGACCTCCTGCTAATATCCATAAATGACTTGTTTTTGGTAATAGATGAACATTACCATGTGTATATTCAGATGCATGGTGGACATCGGTACTCCAGTGCATTTCTCCCTCTGATTCAGAATAAATATGTTTTCGTACCTTCTCTTTAAAACGAAAAGTAGACGTTCCGGCACGAATCTCAGCAATCACTTGTTCTGATTCTACATATTGATCATTTTGAACTAAAATCAAACTTTTTGATGGAATATTCACATTATGGATAATATCCCGAGTCTCAATAGTTACATACAAGTCTATAGAACATAGAAAAGCAGGATGCCCATGACGGGTACGTGTGGGATAAACCAAATCCTCATTGAATTTAATTTTTCCATTAGAAGGAGCTCGTACATGTTCGGCAGTATCACCTGTGAATACTCCACCGGTATGAAAAGTTCTTAATGTTAGTTGAGTCCCTGGTTCCCCAATTGATTGACCCGCAATAATACCTACGGCTTCTCCCAATTCGACCAGGTCGCCGTGAGTGGGACTCCGACCATAACATAATTGACAGATCCAAGATGCACTCTTGCAAGTAAAGGGGGTTCGAATATATATTGGTTGTGCCCGAAAGGTTATGAATCGATTGACAAGTCCAATCCCAATATCTTGATTTCGAGCGGCAATGCATCGTAGACCCATATATATATTGTCTGCTAATACACGACCAATTAGTGTTTGGACAAAAATTTTTTCCGTCATCCCATTTCGAGGACTCACGGAAATACCTCGGATAGTACCACAATCCGTTCTACGTACAATAATGTGTTGAACTACTTCAACAAGTCTACGCGTGAGGTATCCGGCATCTGATGTTCGTACAGCAGTATCTACAACTCCTTTGCGGGCTCCGTAGCAGGAAATTATATATTCTGTCAAAGAAAGCCCTTCGCGTAAATTGCTTTGAATGGGTAAATCAATCATTTGTCCTTGGGGATCCGACATTAATCCTCTCATACCTACTAATTGGTGTATCTGAGATGCATTTCCTCTAGCTCCCGAAAAGGACATCAGATGGACTGGATTAGAAGGATCAGTCATCCGAAAATTAGGATTCATTTCTTGTCTCAAATATTCACTTGTAGCATACCATATCTCAATGGATTGACGTAATTTTTCTACCGCATGTACATTTCCATAATGATGGTGTTTTTCAAAAATAAAACTTTGTTGTTCAGTGTCTTGGACTAACCATCCCTTAGAAGGTATTGTTAAAAGATCATCAATTCCTAATGAAATAGATGTAGCAGTGGCTTGCTGGAAACCCAAAGTCTTTACTTGATCCAGGATGTGTGATGTATATGCCATTCCGAAATGATCTATTAATCTGCTAATAAGTCGTTTCATAGCAGTTCCATTTATCACTTTATTGTGAAAGACCAGATCAGCCCGTTCTGCCATAAGTACCTCTATATTCTGCTGAGTAGGATTCGACAATGGGCCTGAGTCAGTGATTCGAAAACTTCCTTTCCTCAATCTCAATCTTGATTCACGCAAAAATTAAGAAATTATGATACCAGTGAAACTGGAGAGACCCGAATCCCTACGGGCACGGGCATCACCTAATCTAATTTATTAGTTTAGATAGCGTATGAATAGGCCCGACAAAACCCCTGTATGGCTTCTTCTATTTCTCGATAAAAAGAAATATGACCAAGAGTGGTTCGAATGTATATACAATGGATTTCTTTTTTTACACTTCCTACTATTAGATAGTGCTCATAAATCTCATGATAAGTACCCAAAGATTCATATTGAACTTCGATGGGAACTTCTCTTGAGCCAATGACACGTTGATCTAGTCTCCATCGGAGCCACAAAGGACTATCTAAACTGATTCGTTTCTGCCGATAAGCTCCAAGTACATCATAGGAACTACAAAAATACAGTTCTTTCTCTTTCGTATACTTATAGTCATTATTGTCAACTGTATTATTTTGATAGTTTCCGCGATTATATGGATTATGCCTATTTGCACAAATACCTCTACGATTCCTGATCGTTAATACATAGAGTCCGATAAGCATATCTTGAGTTGGTACGGAAATGGGATCCCCAATAGCTGGAGACAAGAGATTTATATGAGAAAACATAAGTAAACGAGCCTCCGCTTGAGCTTCCAAAGATAAAGGTACATGAACAGCCATTTGATCTCCATCAAAGTCTGCATTGAAACCCTTACAAACTAATGGGTGTAAACAAATAGCGCGCCCCTCCACTAAAATGGGTTGGAAGGCCTGTATGCCTAATCTATGCAAGGTGGGTGCTCTATTCAACAATACAGGATGCCCCCGCATAACTTCTTGAAGTATTTCCCATACAATCAGTTCTTTTTCCCGAATTTGACTTTTAGCAATCCCTATGTTAGAAGCAACATGTTGTCTGATTAGACCACGAATTAAAAATGTTTGGAAAAGCTCTATTGCTATTTCTCGAGGTAATCCACATTGATGTAATGAAAGAGAAGGACCCACAACAATGACGGAACGTCCCGAATAATCGACCCGTTTACCAAGCAGAGTCTCACGAAATCTTCCTTCTTTGCCTTCAATTACATCTGAAAATGACTTGTAAACTTTATTATGACCATCCCTCATTGGTTGCCCCCGGATCCCATTATCAAGAAGTGTATCCACGGCTTCTTGTACCAATTTCTCCTGACACATTACTAATTCCCCTGGCGTAGATCTACTTGTTGCTAATAGATCGGTAAGAGTATTGTTCCGATAGATAACTCTTCTATAGAGTTCATTAATATCCGAACTCATTAGTTTACCCCCATCTGTCTGAATGATTGGTCTCAACTCGGGAGGAAGAACTGGTAATAAGCACAAAACCATCCATTCTGGTTCTACATTTGTTCGAATAAAATGTTTAGCTAATTCCATGCGTCTAACCAAAAAATCCTTTCTTCTTCTAATTTTTCTATCTTCCCATTCATTTCCAGTGGACCCCTCATCTCCTAATTCCTTCCATTCTACCAATGAATTATCTATAATAATTCGCAAATCTGAATCGGATAATTGTTCTCTGATAGCACCTGCTCCTGTAGAGATTTCTCGATTTCGAAATGTCTCGAAGCCTTGAGTAGTAAAAAAAAGTGGGATGGTGTATTTCCGGGATTGGATTTCATATTCGAATGAACCTCGTAATCGTAAGAAAGTAGGTTTTTTAGATATGGGCCTAGCAAAAGAAAAATCGAGATAGGTTCCTATAGGATTGGATTTCCCCCTTTAAAATCGGACGTGAAGGTTTCCTCTCATCCGGCTCAAGTAGTTACAGCAAAAAAAGGGGTTCTTTCTTATTTTGAAACTTTGTTTTGTTCGATAAAACCCTACCCTACAAAGAGCTACTCCTTACTCAAGTTCCCAGTAAGGACCAACCTTTCATTGATTCATTCTTTTTTTTTTTTTACTTTAAAAAAATTTTCTGAATTACTTATGATTATGACAAAATGGAAATGTGAAATTTTTGAGTAGTCTACTTCCCCTCAAATGATGAATCCCCTTAAAGGGGATACTTTGGGACTCGTAAGGGATTTACTTGTCTATATATCATTCCCTTCGACCTTTTAGGTCTCTACTCACCTCGATGGTTATGCCATGATGTCCTTTGAAGTATATATGCGATAAATAGACTCCAGTAACCATGCTATATATATTTGTATTTGCTTGCTTAAAGAGAATCTCTCTCTAAAAGAAATGGAATGGCTAATTCCACGAAAAAGTCTTTTTTTTTTTTTTTTTTCACGAGGTATAACTAGCAATTCCTATTTATCTGTTATAGAATCGACCATGGATCAATTCCCCTTTCATTTGGAAGTATTGAATATACCCATAATTCTGAGTTTCATGTTACTTTTCCCAAAACACATGTCAGAGCCGGGGCATCCCATTCAATCTGATTGGGATGACAGTTTCTCAGTCCGAATCTGTAAAATGAAAATTTTGATCAAATCACACATCGCAGTATACCAGGCCTTCTAATTCTTTAAGGGGTTTATCTAAAAGATTCGCGATATAACTAGGAAGACGTTTCAAATACCACACATGAGTCACTGGACATGCGAGTTTGATGTATCCCATTTGATATCTTCGTATCCTAGAATCAACAAATTCCACCCCGCATTGTTCACAAAATTTCGGGTCTTCTTTTTCAGCTCTGATCACTCGATAATTTCCACAAGCACAAATTCTACTTTTTATGGGTCCAAAGATTCTTTCACAAAACAATCCATCTTTTTCCGGTTTATTGGTTTTATAATGAAAAGTATAGGGTTTTGTCACCTCTCCAACTATCTCTCCATTAGGTAGGATTTTGTTGGCCCAAGCCCTTATTTGTTGAGGAGAAACTGGTCCAATTCGAAGTTGTTGATGTTTATACCGGTCGATCATAGAATAGAAATTCTGATTCATTCAGATCAAGCTTCCTTCCTATTAATCTGGAAGTTCTTCTCAGATACAAGGAAATGATTCAGTTCTAGAGCCAAAGATCGTAGTTCTCGAACGAGCAATCGAAAAGATTCTGGAGCATCCTCGGGGTTAGGTACTCTTCCTCCAACGATTGTAGCACCAAGTACTTCTTGACGAGCTCTAATATGATCAGATTTATAAGTAAGCATCTCTTGTAAAATATGAGCAACACCAAATCCCTCTAGAGCCCAAACTTCCATTTCTCCTACTCGTTGTCCCCCTTGCTTGGCCCTTCCTCTAAGGGGTTGTTGTGTAACAAGTGCGTAATGCCCACTAGAACGTCCATGGATTTTATCATCAACTTGATGAATTAATTTTAGGATATAGGACTTTCCTATTAGAACAGGTTGTTCAAAAGGATCCCCTGTTCTTCCATCAAATATTCTGCTTTTTCCTGGATACTCGGGTTCAAATACCCATGGATTTTTTGTTTGCTTACAGGCTTCATATAATTCAGAAAACACTAGTTTTCTCGAAGCCTCTTGTTCATATCTCTCATCAAAAGGTGCTATTCTATAATGTTTCTTTAGCAGATCCCCCGCTAATCCGAGCGAACATTCAAATATCTGTCCCACATTCATTCGTGAGGGTACTCCTAATGGGTTGAAGACCATATCAACAGGTGTCCCATCTTGCAAATAGGGCATATCTTGTCTAGGCAAAATTTTTGAAATGATACCTTTATTCCCATGTCTTCCAGCTACTTTATCACCTACTTTGATTTCACGTTTCTGTGAAATATATACACGAATCATTTCTGGATTATAACTGGAACCCCCCTTTTTCTGGATCCATCTCACATCAATAACGCGACCCCTTCCACCTATAGGTAGTTTTAGAGAAGTTTCTTTTGCAGTGGATACCTGAATGCCAAGTATGACTCGTAATAATCTATCCTCCGGGGAATACGACGATTCGTTCGCTGTCTGAGGCGTTAATTTACCTACTAAAATATCACCTGTTTCTACCCAAGATCCCAGCATAACGATTCCATTTCTGTCTAAATTTCGGAGTAAATGAGTCTCTAGATGCGGTATTTCCTTAGTAATTCTTTCAGGGCCCTGGCTTGTCACATGAGTCTGAATTTCATATTTCCGGATGTGAAAAGAAGTATAAATATCTTCATATACCAGACGTTCGCTAATTAATACTGCGTCTTCAGAATTGTAACCTTCCCATGGCATATAAGCTACTAATATGTTTTTTCCTAAAGCGAGTTCCCCACCAACTGTAGCCGCACCGTCCGCTAAAATTTGTCCCTTTTTAATGTATTTACCCCGCCGAACCTGAGGTTTTTGATGCATACAAGTATTTTTGTTGGAACGTTGATACATCACTAATGGAATACTTATAGTGTCCCCATTACTTGATAAAATGATTTTGTGAGGATCAGTATAAATGATCTTTCCCTCGTGTTCGGCTATAGCTGAAACCCCCGAATCTAGAGCCGTTTGGCGTTCCAGCCCAGTTCCAACAATGCACTTCTCGGACCGAGAAAGCGGAACTGCTTGGCGCTGCATATTAGAACTCATTAAAGCCCGATTCGCATCATTATGCTCGATAAAAGGAATGAGGGAAGCTCCAATAGAAAAATATTGGAAGGGAAAAAAGCTTCTAAGATGAATCTGTTCCCATGCAATAGTAAGGAATTCTTGACGATATCGAGCTGGAACAACCTGTTCTTCCTGAATACCCCGATTCAGGGCCAAAGAATTTCCTGCCGCTACTATATAATACTCATCTCTATTTGGTGATAAATAAACCACCTGTGCCTCTTTTGATCTCTGAGATATTTCATAAAACGGACTCTCTATAGATCCCCAATGACCAATCCTCACATGAATAGCTAAGGATCCAATAAGCCCAACATTGATTCCTTCGGACGTGTCAATTGGACAAATACGTCCATAGTGGCTAGGATGGATATCTCGTATCCGAAAACTAGCAGTTCGCCCCGTCAATCCTCCAGGACCCAAATAACTCAATTTTCGCCCATGAACGATTTGTGTCAACGGATTAGTTCGATCCAAAACTTGAGATAACGGGTGTAGGCCAAAAAACGATTCATAAGTGGTTGTTAATGAAGTTGAAGTTACCAAATTTTGAGGAGTCGGTATTAATTTATGCCTGATTGCTCCACATATAGTTCCTCGAACCGCATTTTCTAAACGAACAAGAGCCAATCCGAATTGATCCTGTAACAGGTCTGCTACAGAACGAATACGTTTATTTTTCAAGTGATTCATATCGTCAAGTGTACCCATTCCAAATTTCATTCCGATCAAATGATCCGCAGCAGCCAATACATCTCGTGGTAACAAAAATGTATTGTTCTGAGGTATATCAAGATTCAGTCTCCGGTTCATATTTCGTCGACCAATCCTTCCTAATTCACATCTTTGTTGAAAAAATTTCTTTTGTAATTCCTTACATAAGGACTCAGAAAATACCGGATCCCCACCTACACAAGCAAATTGTTGATAAAACTCCAAAATAGCATTTTCTTTTGACCCAATCTTTTTTTTCTCCTTATCATTCGGAAAAGACAAGAAAATTTCAGGATAACAAACATTATCTAGAATTTTTCTTAGATTCGAACCCATAGCTGATGATAGAACTAGAATAGATATTTTTTGTTTCCTACTCACGCGGGCCCATATCCTTGCTTTTCTATCAATTTCTAATTCCGATCTTCCCCCCCAATCTGATATTATAGTGCTGGTATAGACAGAAATTCCGTTATTGTCCAATTCTGAACGGTAGTAAATACCGGGACTTTGCAATATTTGATTGATCACAATTCTGTATATTCCATTTACTATAAAGGTTCCTAGGGAATTCATTAGAGGAATGTTTCCAATAAAAACGGTTTGTTCTTGCATATCTCTACCGGTTTTCCAAATTAGTCCCGCGGGTACATATAATTCAGAAGAATATGTGAGTGATTCATACACAGCATCTCTTTCTTTTATCAAGGGTTCTACCAATTTATATGTTTCCACAAATAATTTAAATTCAATTTCTTGATCTTCAATTTTTGGAAATTTATGAAATTCTTCCGTCAAGCCCTGATTAATGAATCTACAAAATCCCTCAAATTGAATCTGACTAAATCCAGGTATTGTGGACATTCCCTCATTTCCATTCCGGAGCATCTTAATCTTAAGTTTCCTGTTTATCGAAAAAATCCCATTATTGACTCACTATTTATTCATCGAACCATACGGATCGATCTAACAATGATGGAATGTATATTCTGTTTACTGAATCACATGAAATTTCAGCCAACTCCATATATGTAATGTAATGTTCTGGGGTTTACATATACACATATATTTTGTTATAATTGAAATTGAAAAGGATTGATTATTGAAAATAATTGATACTGATTAGTCGTAAATCAATTTGATTTTGTTATACCATAAAAGAAACACAATTTGAGATACAAATTTAAGAACCGTTCACTAACTCTAAAGTAAAAATAGTTAATGGTTCCAATTTGCCCTGAATTTTTCGGTCTGTGACCGGAAATCTATTTTTTCTCTTTTCAATAGATAAGTACAATGGGATTCAAGATCAAAAAAAAATTAGTAATAGAATATGGATGGATAAAAATATTGTCCATTTTGGATCAGATTTGGCGGCATGGCCAAGTGGTAAGGCGGGGGACTGCAAATCCTTTATCCCCAGTTCAAATCCGGGTGTCGCCTGATCAACAAAAGACTTGAAATTTCTTATTCTGCTGATCTAACTCGACAAATTCTTGCCCCGCAAGAAGCAGAGGCAAACGACTAGGCCTGTCGTGTCGATACTTGAGGTCGGAAATCTTAGTATCCAAAGGTTCCTAAAGGACACTCCATTTTTGCTCCTAGGATTGAAGAAGAGATTATACGAAAGACTATCATATCAAGACTTCC
>QRFJ01007829.1:0-17500 GCA_006176705.1 Cocos nucifera | reverse complement strand
ATTTCTCGAAGTATGTGTCCAGATAGCCCAAAGTCTCGATAGTTAGCTCTAGGTCTTCCAGTCAAAAAACAACGTCGATGAAGACGTATAGGTGCACTATTACGTGGTGGGGATTGCAATTTTCCATGAATTTCCCATTTTTCACTCAACGATGGAACTTCGCTTATTTTTTTTTTTGAAGATCGACGAATCAAATGATATTTCTGTTCCAATTTCTGCCGCTTCTTCTCCCTCTGAATCAAACTTTTTCTTGCCATAATGTTCAGTTCCTATTATTATCAGTTATTATTATCAATAATACAGTTCGGATCCTAGATGTAAAAATACAAGAAGGCAAATCCTCCCTCTCCATTGAAACAAATGAGATTGTTGCTGATACAGTACATAAAAAAAACGAAATTAACCAAATTTTCCTGATGTAGAGGCAATCAAGAAAGCTGCATAAGTGAATATATAACCTACGGAAAAGTGGGCTAATCCAACCAATCTTGCTTACAAAAAAAGCCACTGGTATACTCACGAATTATATAGCCAAGTTTCCTTCTGAGCCCATTCAAAGCATTATTCAGCCAATTAGCCAATTCTGATTTTCTAGGGCACATATATCTAACAAACTCCCACTTGACCTAAAGCCAATTGGCTACAAATCTAAGTCCCATCTTCTCAAGATGGGCTTCGATCTTCTGCTAGCCCAACGGCTTTGTAAGTGGGTCTACCGCATTATCCTTGGAGTCGACTCTCTTGACCTCAATTTAACCTTTTCTCAAGGATAATCGTGGATGAGGTGGTATCGCCACTCGATGTGCTTAAATTTATGGTGAGACCTTGGCTCCTTAGCAAGGGCTATGGCACCATTATTGTCGCAGTATAGAGGAATGGCATCTGATGGCATCACTCCAATCTCTGCGGTGAACTTCTTATACCAGAATGCCTCCTTCGCAGCTTCTGATGCAGCGATGTATTCTGCTTCCATGGTGGAATCTGCTATCACTGTTTGCTTGGAACTCTTCCAACTGACAGCACCACCATTACACACAAACAGACTCCCAGATGTTCGACTTTCGATCATCTATATCGGACATAAAATCTGAGTCTGTATATCCCTGGAACTTGGAGTTCTCCATTACCAAAAACCAACATCATATCCTTAGTTCTTCTTAAGTACTTAAGGATACATTTCACAGAAGTCCAGTGTTCTTCACCTGGATTCGACTGATATCTGCTTCGTGACACTCACAGCATGGGCTATATCAGGTCGTGTACATAACATGGCATACATGAGGCTCCCTATTGCTGAAGCATAAGGGATCTTGCTCATGCGTTCAATCTCCTCAGGTGTGTTGGGACACATTTTCTTGGAAGAGATGAATGCCATGTCTGAAGGGTACCAATCCCCTCTTAGAGTTTTCCATGCTAAACCTCTTTAGCACTTCCTCTATGTACATCTTCTGTGAAAGATCCTAGCATCCTATTCGGTCTATCTCTATAGACCTTAATTCCTAAGAATGAAGGATGCTTCTCCTAGGTCTTTCATGGAGAATTCTTTAGATAACCATATTTTAACTATGGTCAACATGAAAATATCATTTCCAATAAGGAGGATATCATCCACGTACAATACGAGGAAGACAATAGCGCTCCCACTGACCTTTTTGAAAATACATGGTTCCTCCTCATTCTTGATGAAATCAAATAATTTGATCACATCATTAAAATGAGTATTCCAGCTCCGAGATGCTTGCTTAAGTCCATATATGGACCTTTGCAGCTTGCATACCTTTGTGATCATATCACTGGAATGTGAAACCTAGTGGCTGTTCCATATAGATATCTTCCTCAAGGATATCCATTTAAGAATGCCATTTTCACATCCATTTGCCATATTTCATAATCAAAATAGGCTACAACAGTAAGCAATGTGCGGATGGATTTTAGCATAGCTACTGGCGAAAAGGTATCCTGATAGTCAATGCCTTTGTGCTGACTATAACCCTTTTGCCACTAATCTAGCCTTTGAATGTCTCCACATTTCCATCTGCACCAATCTTTCTCTTGTAGATCCATTTACACCCAATAGGTACTATACCTTCTGGTGGATCTACCAAGGTTCCAGACTTGGTTTGAGTGCATCGAGTCAATTTCTGACTTCATTGCCTCTAACCATTTCTTAGAGTTCGATATCTGATATCGCCTCGTTCATAGGTTTTGGGATCATCACCATGAACCCCATTACCTACGAGGAAATATTTTCTCTACTTTCTCTGAAATAGTACCTAAGTACCTCTTCAGGGGAGATGGAAAATTCTTTTCGATCTACGAGGTGGAGGAGGTAGTGATTGTATTGGCTCAACCTGATTTGGTTCCATAGGTCCTTAGCTCGTTGCTCTTGTGAGACTTTCTCCTCAAGCTTGATCTGCTTTCCAATGCCACCTATCTTGAATAAACTATTTTTCAAGAAAGATGGCATGCCGACTCACAATCACATTATGATCTTCTGGAAATGTAGAAATAATATCCTAATGACTCTTTAGGATATCCTATGAATCAAGCTCTAAAGGACCTATAGTCTAACTTGTCCGCTTGTTATCTTTTGACATGAGCCGGACAATCCCAAATTCTGAGATGACTCAAGACTTGGTTTCTTACCATGCCATATCTCATACGGTGTGGTAGGAACAATTTTAGAGGAAACCTATTCAGTAAATATATTAGCAGTTAACAAACTATGTTCCTAAAAAAATCAGAGAGGTCTGTGAAGCTCATCATGGATCAGACCATATCTAAATAGGATCCGATTTCTCTATTCTAAAATCCCATTGAGTTGAGGTGTTTTAGGTGGAGTCCATTGAGAGACTATGCCATATTGCTTGAGATAGTCTAAAAATTTCTCAACTAAGGTATTCACCTCCTTCGATCTGATCGAAGAATCTTAATGGATTTTCTAGTTTGCTTTTTCTACTTCATGTCTGAAATTCTTTCAAACTTTTCAAAGACTTCAGATTTATGTCTCATAAGATACACATACCCATATCAAGATAAATCATCGATAAAGATTATGAAGTAGACAAAGTTGCCTCTCAGCCAGCACATCTAATGGGCCGCACACATTAGTATGTACTAGGAGCAAGTAGATCCATGGGTCCTACAAACCCGAGGTTTAGAGTACATGTAATAGTTGGTTTATAGTGTTAGATATATGTGCCCTAGAAGCCAGAATTGGCTGACACTTGTAATACACTTCTAGGGGCAAAATTATAATTTTGACTATAATTAATAAAATGGGTTATTTTCTATCACATATGTGTATTTAGTGTCTGTGATACATCCTTTGAGTTAATGGTAATGATAATTCATATTTTCAAGAGTTGAAAATTTAAGACATGAATAATCATTATTAACTCATAAAATGCTCCCGACCATAGGATCATCACGAGGATGGTGATTGATCCGGAAGGTTGGTGTACAATCGCTTCTCTTTAGTAGATGAGTCTTGAGTCTACGGTGTGGAGACACCGGAGCGAGAGTACAGGTACTCGTTAGAGAACGAGGGCACTGAGCGTGACCACCTCGAGTAGTCATTAGGGAAGTCTACCTTCTCGTCAATGACTGACTCGATGCTGCAGTAGTGTGTCTGGTTCTTTGCCCTGAGATGCATCGGCAGTTCACCTTGAGGGTGTTATAGTTTGACTACACCATTACTCGGTCTCCTAGCCATATGGAACCCTGAGGTGTATGTTGGCTATAGCATGTTCATTGTAGGAACTGGATTGCATCAAGATGGAATCTATCTACCTCGGTGGTAGAGGAGCAGCCCTATGATGATCATGAGAATCAAGTCCAGAAGCCCATGGCCATGGCAGAGTGAAATAATAGAAAGAGTTTCTATTTAGATTTTCACATTGGACTCGAATCGAATGATTACATCATATGACAGAGACTAGGGTTTGACGAGTTCACCTTAACCCTAATCTGATCGGGGCTCAAGATAGAAGAACTTAATCACACAGGTAGCTGCACCAAGAGGTTCGCATTCAGCTCTGATGGGTTGCCACCATATACTGCTAGGTGTCACTGGTGGATTTTGGGAGCAATTAGAATGATTTAGATGATCGATCATTCTAGCTGTTCGAATCAGAAGAGTTCTGATCCATCGAAAGGAGTTTCGATGATGTCGATGATAGAGATCATGACATATCCCATTACCATACAGAACTGAACCTAACTGGGTCACACAAACAAGGGTTTGAATCTGGTGATCATCAATTGAACTGATCTAGTTCAATTGATCTGAATGAGATTCAATTAGGTTCAAGGAAAATCGTGCTAGCACTCGATTGAACCTAACGTTCTTCTTTTACTATCATAAATAAGTTGTCCTGACTGAGCCAAAGGAGTTTGTGCTCAATCAGAGGCCTTCATATGGTCTGACTGGAGGTTGTCCAAGTCAGAAAAGGTTGTCTTATTTTGTAAGACATTACCTGCCATTTTTGGTCACCTGCCATTTCTTGTTCTTTGACTTTGGTCAAAAGTCTACCTTTGACTGGTCAAACGTTGACCATTGACCCTTTGACTTTTGACCACATGTCATGCACCTATTGGAGAGCTGGTGGGGGCCTGTCCCCCTGCCAGAACCTGGCAAGGAGAAGGGCGCACGCCACCCAAGGGTGGCGTGAGCCCAAGTTGGAGGCGCCTAGGAGTCCTTGTTGGACAAGGACTCCACCTCTCCTTTTGGATTCCAATTAGAGTTCTACTAAGAACCAACAGTTTGACTGGTCTTAGGCACCCTCTAAGGAGGAATCCAGGGTCTCTATTCCCACCAATCAGATTTAGATCTGATTTCACAAAGGGTTGTGATTGGTTGGGAGGAAGAGGAGTTGGATCACAGCTTAGTCTATAAATAAGACCCTGCGCCCAACTAATTTAAGGTGAATTCAATTCTTAGCCCATGCCCCAAGGCTGCCTCTCTCCCCTCCTTCCATGCCATGCCATAATCCTCTCTCCTCCTTGCTCTCCACGTCCAAAAGGAGTTTTGGACCTTGGTTGGTGCGATTCAGATCAAAGGAAAGGCGATCAAAAGCAAGAAGGCTGCGCTGCTGCAAAAGGACGACTGCTGATCTTCAAAAGGAGTTTTGAAGATCCTCCAGATCAGATCCAGATCTGATTTTTGGAGGTGTGATAGAGAAGAAGAGGATCTCCAGATCCAACCCGAGTGGATACCGGTAGAGGCCAGGCGCTTGCGTGGCTAAGATCCAGAACCTTCCGCTGCAATCAGGATCATCAACAGGGTAATAGGATTACCCAAATCAGGTAAATTAAATTTGATTTAATTTATCTTTTTTATTTTATTTATTAAAATAATAAGAATCAGATCTGAAACATATCAAGATCTGATTGAGATCAAGAGAAAAATTTTTGAAATATATCTCTTGATCTGATCAGATCTGGACGAACCTGGACCGGGAAATCAGGATTTCCCTTCAACTGGTATCAGAGCCATGGTTCTAAAATTATTTAGATCTGATTTTAAATTTATTTTAATTAAAAATAAGTGATTTTAGATGTCACATGAGATGTGATCAGATCTGAAATCAAAAAAAATTAAAATTAAATGATTTGGATCTAAGATTAGAAGATATGCATGACTAGTTCTAGAATAGAATAGTTCTATAGAATAGTTCTTGCATATTCTTTGATTTAATCTGATTAAATCATATTTTAGATCTTTTATTTACTATTTTTTGATATTATAAGTGTTATAATAACATCTAAAAAATAGCAAATAAAAATTATTTAATTTTTAAATATCATATGAGATATGATTGATGCATGTCTAGACTAGTTGTAGAATAGTTCTACATAATTGTCTAGATTAGAATTTATTTTGATTAGATCAATTTAAATCTAATTTTTTAGATTATTATGAGATAATTTAGATCTGAAAAAAACATGCATGATTTGATACATGAGATGTATGCAAAATATGCCATGATTAGATCTAATTTGTATATGAGATATATGATATAGATCTGATACTGTTTTGTAGTATTGAATGTTCCTGATTAAGGCGTTCCTCTTGGCCGTCCGGTCATAAGAACGAAGAAGGGTTTAAAGGCCCTCTCTTCCCATTCGATGGGGTGTTCTTATGATGTGTAGGGGTGCTGCGTGTTCGTCCTTAATCAGAAACCCAAAACTTACTTTCTGCAAAACCCTAGATCCTGAAACCCTAGGATTTATTGTGCATATTTTGTTTATGAACCCTACTTAATTAAGAATTAAGTTTATGGAATATTAATTAGGTCTAAAATTGAGAATTTCAGATCTAAGACATATTCATAATACTGGGTTCGGGCTTGGGTAGCTCAATTAGGTCTAAGCGGTTGATCAAACCGAATCAAGAGTTGGTTAGATGGGATCAACAATGCTTAAATTGACCAGCCTAATAGGATTAAGTCTGGGTCAAGATCGAGTCACGATCAAGCAAGACCTAATTAGGCTCAGAGGTTAGAGTCTGGATTGTAGGCTAACCCAATTGGTTCTGACTCAACAATTTGGTGTCTAAGGTAAGTTTGGCACAGACGACCGACTGGTTTTTAATTGGAAGCTACTCGACCTGAATGCGTTCTTGTACGAGTTAATGGCATATTCCTTCCACCGGTCTCACTTACCTGGCCATATCTGTTGACACAGTTCTGATCTGAGGTGGTCAATAATCCGAGCTAACCCATGCCACTAGGTTAGTCATAATTGTTATGACTAAGCCAAGTCTAGTTTAATGAGACCTGAATCAATTCTCCCTAAGAAAAGATTAAGTCTGAGGTCTTCCACCATTGTAGATGTGCGGGCCCTTCCCGGGGTTGATTGTTCTCGGCTGGATACAGTGGCTCAGTTGCACCGGGAAGACGCAACCATGTCTATTAGGCATTGGATGCTATGGGCTGGAGGATGAGTTGGGCTCAATATTTTCCGGATACGGTGAGAGACTCAATTAGGAACCCAGTCTATGCAAATGGTGGGTCTGACTTAACTAAGGAGTGGATCAATATTCCGGATACGGTGAGATTCATGAATTAGAGACCAAGTTTGGGTGCACCATGATTAGAGAATCATTGAACAAGAGTTGTTCACTCATTGGCTAACCCATCACCAATAACTGTTAGGTGAGGTGATGAGTCAGTTGGTGAGACCGCACCACCCACTAGAAATCATTAATCATGGAGATTTTTGCATCTCTACAGAGGGAGTGTAGGGATCCGAGAAAATAGTGGGAGCTAATTTGTTTAAAAATAAAATCCCTAAATAAATTGGTCAAGTCAAAATTACAGTATCTAACTAGAATCTTTGACTCTCTACAGGAAAATGTCTGCGTCCAACCCATTGGCACGTATCCTAGACACACATAGACTGACTGGACCCAATTATAAAGATTGGCTCAGGAACTACAAAATTATTTTGGGTTCAGAGAAGTTAACACATGTTTTGGACCAGGACCCTCCCACCTTACCAGCCTCGTCCATCCACTGAACAGAGAGCGTCTCTGGAAAAATGGATTGACGAAGATAATAAGGCCAGATACTACATGTTGGGCTCGATGTCTGATGAGCTCCAGCGCCAACATGAAGATATCGGGACTGCTCGCCAAATGTTGGCTCACCTGCAGGAGATGTTTGGTGAACAGAGTCGCGCAGCCAAATATCAAGTCACGAAATGACTTTTTAAGGCTAAGATGCGTGATGGGCAGTCAGTCCAAGATCACTGTCTGACAATGATCAAGGACATGGAAGAGCTTGAGAAGCTCGGTGTGAAGTTGGACTTGGATCTGCAGAACGATATTATTCTGCAATCCTTGACTGATGCATATGGGCAATTCATCATGAATTACCACATGCATAAACTTCAAAATTCCTTGGCCGAGTTAATGAATATGCTGGTTACCGCTGAGCTTTCTATGAAAGGTTCTAAAGGCTCAGTTCTTGCTATGGAACGGACTTCTTCCAAAAGAAAGTCTTATGGAAAGAAAAAGAAGTCTGTGAAAAAGCAAAAGGTGGAAGGATCAAAGAAGAAGAAGGCAGAAGCCGAAGAAGAAGGCCGATGGCAAAGGAAAGTGTTTCCATTGCAACAGCGACGGCCATTGGAAGCGGAACTGCCCTACTTACCTGGCCACCCTGAAGAACAAGAAGGAAGGTCCTTCTGGAGGTATGCTCGTTATTGAGTCTAACCTTACGGTTTCTTCTGCATCCAGTTGGGTGCTTGACTCTGGTTCTAGTGCTCATCTGTGCACTTCTATGCAGGGTCTTGAGGATAGCAGGAGGCTGAGGGATGGAGACATGATCCTACGCATCGGTAATGGAGCAAGAGTTGCTGCAGTAGCCGTGGGAACATACCCTCTTCGATTACCATCTGGTTTAGACTTAGTTTTAAAAGACTGTTATTATGTGCCTGCAGCTAGCAGGAATTTGATTTCTGTTTCATGCTTAGCACAAGAAGGTTATGTGATCACCTTCTTTAAGGACCATTGTAACATTCTTTATGAAAGAAATAAAATTGCAAATGGTTTCCTTATTAATGGTCTTTATCAGTTACATATTGATGTACCTATTTTTAACTATCGAGCAAAACGTGAATGCCAAACGACCTAGGGATAGTCCAAATGACAGATATCTATGGCACCTGAGATTAGGTCATATAGCAGAAGATAGGATTAACAAATTGGAGAAAAATGGGCTATTGAGTCCATTGACTTTTGAGTCATATCCAACTTGTGAATCTTGTCTTCAAGGCAAAATGACTAAACTCCCTTTTGTTGGACATGGGGAGAGGGCCACAGATCTCCTTGCCCTAGTACATACTGATGTGTGCGGCCCATTTGATGTGCCGGCTAGAGGCAATTTTGTCTACTTCATTACCTTTACCGATGATCTGTCTAGGTATGGGTATGTGTATCTTATGAGACACAAGTCTGAAGCCTTTTGAAAAGTTCAAAGAATTCAGACATGAAGTAGAAAAACAAACTGGAAAAACCCATTAAGGTTCTTCGATCAGATCGAGGAGGTGAATACCTTAGCCGGAAAATTCCTAGACTATCTTCAAGGAAAATGGCATAGTCTCTCAATGGACTCCACCAGGAACACCTCAACTCAACGGGGTTTCAGAACGGAGAAATCGGACTCTATTGGATATGGTTCGATCCATGATGAGCTTCACAGACCTCCCTGATTTTCTTTGGGGACATTCATTGTTAACTTCAATCTATTTACTGAATAGGGTTCCCTCTAAAACCGTTCCTACCACACCGTATGAGATATGGCACGGTAAGAAACCAAGTCTGAGTCATCTCAGAATTTGGGGTTGTCCGGCTCATGTCAAAAGACAACAAGCGGACAAGTTAGAGTTTAGGTCCTTTAGAGCTCGATTCATAGGATATCCTAAAGAGTCATTAGGATACTATTTCTACATTCCAGAAGACCACAATGTGATTGTGAGTCGACATGCCATCTTTCTTGAAAAATAGTTTATTCAAGATAGCGGCATTGGAAAGCAGATTCAAGCTTGATGAGAAAGTCTCACAAGCAGAACGAGCTAAGGACCAAGTGGAACCAAATCAGGTTGAGCCAATAAGAACACTACCTCCTCCACCTCGTAGATCGGAAAGAGTTTCCCGTCCCCCTGAAAGATACTTAGGTATTATTTCAGAGGATGTAGAGGAAAATGTTCCTCATAGGTAATGGTGCTCATGGTGATGATCCCAAAACCTACAACGAGGCGATATCAGATATCGACTCCGAGAAATGGCTTAGAGGCAATGAAGTCAGAAATTGACTCGATGCACTCAAACCAAGTCTGGACCTTGGTAGATCCACCAGAAGGTATAGTACCTATTGGGTGTAAATGGATCTTCAAGAGAAAGATTGGTGCAGATGGGAATGTGGAGACATTCAAGGCTAGACTGGTGGCAAAAGGTTATAGTCAACGCGAAGGCATTGACTATCAGGATACCTTTTCCCCAGTAGCTATGCTAAAATCCATCCGCACATTGCTTGCTGTTGCAGCCTATTTCGATTATGAAATATGGCAAATGGACGTGAAAACGGCATTCCTAAATGGATATCTTGAGGAAGATATCTATATGGAACAGCCGCTAGGTTTCACATCCAGTGATACTGATCACAAGGTTTGCAAGCTGCAAAGGTCCATATATGGACTTAAGCAAGCATCTCGGAGCTGGAACACTCGTTTCAATGATGTGATCAAAAAGTTTGGTTTCATCAAAAATGAAGAGGAACCATGTGTTTTCAAAAGGGTCAGTGGGAGCGCTGTTGTCTTCCTCGTATTGTACGTGGATGACATCCTCCTTATTGGGAATGATATTCCCATGTTGACATCAGTCAAGATGTGGTTGTCCAAGGAATTCTCCATGAAAGACCTAGGTGAAGCATCCTTTATTCTAGGAATTAAGGTCTATAGGGATAGACCGAATAGGATGCTAGGACTTTCACAGAAGATGTACATAGAGGAAGTACTAAAGAGGTTTAGTATGGAAAACTCTAAGAGGGGATTAATACCCTTCAGACATGGTATTCATCTTTCCAAGAAGATGTGCCCCTAGCACACCTGAGGAAATAGAACGCATGAGCAAGATCCCTTATGCTTCTGCAATAGGGAGCCTCATGTATGCCATGCTATGTACACGACCTGATATAGCCCATGCTGTGAGTGTCACAAGCAGATATCAGTCAAATCCAGGTGAAGAACACTGGACTTCTGTGAAATGTATCCTTAAGTACTTGAGAAGAACTAAGGATATGATGTTGGTCTTTGGTAATGGAGAACTCCAAGTCCAGGGATACACAGACTCGGACTTCATGTCCGATATAGATGATCGAAAGTCGACATCTGGGAGTCTGTTTGTGTGCAATGGTGGAGCTGTCAGCTGGAAGAGTTCCAAGCAAACTGTGATAGCAGATTCCACCATGGAAGCAGAATATATCGCTGCATCAGAGGCTGCAAAGGAAGCATTCTGGTACAAGAAGTTTGCTGCAGAAAGGATGCTGTCGTTAAGACACCTGTTTATCAGTTTAATCCGACTTCTTAAAATCATTGAAAATGTTAGATAGTAGTGAGTCGGGTCGAATCCACAGGGAAGGTAGTATTTTAGATTTGAAATCTTTGATTTTTGAAAAGAAAAAGAAGAAAAGGATTTGAGTTTTCAGAATCAAAAGTGAAGTCGGAAAAATTAAAAGCAAAAATTAAAAGGTGCAGAAATTTAAATTTGGTACTAAGATCTATTAGTTAGATCTTAGCATCTACTTGCAATAAAATAAAAAGTAATAATTAAAATGTAGAAATTAAATTATAATAAAAATTAAAAGCAAGAAATTAAAATATAAAAATAAAATTTTTATTAATTAAAATTTTAGAATTTAAATACATAAAATTTAAAAAAAAATAAAATAAAATAGCCTGATCTCTGATCTTGGATCGGCATTGGCAGAAAGATGGTGTAGAAGCTCGGCTCTTCTTCTCGGCACCCGTTGCTTCGAAGCAGCCTTTAACCCATAGCCTGGCTTCGCCCTGTACCAAAGCTTCACCTTGATCGGAGATATCAATTTTTGATGGCCTGGGGTCCTTTTTATAGAGCTAGGAGGGCTGGATATTTTTTCTAAAGGCAATATGGGACTAATAGCCTTTGTAATCGTAAAAATACAAAGAAATTTGGATAAAATTTGAATCAAAATAGCTCTGATATGACTCTGATAAATCTGATAAAATCCAGCCATTCAACAGGAATCCAACGGTCCAAAAATCATCAAAATCGGATGCAGATAAGCTCAGATCGGGTCGGATTAAATTCTGGCCGTTGGATCGCGCTTGATCGAGGAAATCTGGCCGCAAATCGCGCTTCGGGAGTCTTGATCACCGCCGGCAGCATTCTGGACCGTCGGATCATCGCCTGGATCGAGCGCTGCCATCCGATGGTGATCCGCGTGATGTTTGTATCTGAATAAAATTCGGAAGCAACCACAGCCGTCCGATCCTGACCGCAAACAACCACATCCGTCCGATCGCGCAATAACTGTTCCCATGGACCGCGTGGACCGGCCGCACCGCACACCGCAACCAATCAGCGCCGCTGTTGTCGGACGAAAAGACTAAATTACCCTTGTGAGCCGCGATAAATTTCTGTAGACCCTTAAGGGGTCTAGGTCCACCACGTGGCAATCTCTGATTCGCCGGAATTTGCTGAGCTGGCGGTCCACGCCTGGATCGTGGACCGGCTGATGGCTTCAACGGCTGAGTCGGCTTTGATGGCTTGGCTTGGCTTGGTGGCTCGGCTTGCGGAGCCGGCTGAGCCGTTTTCTTTTTTATTTAATTTTTATTTATTTTATATTTTTAAAAATTCATATCTTTTCCATTTTAGCTCCGTTTTACTTGAAATTTATTTCGTTGTGATCAAAAAAATGAGCTCTTTCTATTGATAATAAAATTTTATTTTTTAATTTTTATTATTTTTTTATTATTTTTTAATTAATTTTTTAATTAATAAAAATATGAATTTTTTAAAAATTATATATAAATTGATTATTAATTCTTAAAAATTAATATAAATTAATTAATAAATTAATACTTTTATTGGATGAATTTATGATGCTTATCACACCCCCCAACTTAAGCTTTGCTCGTCCTCGAGTAAAGAAAGAATTTAGTTTTAAATACCTTTTAACTTTAGAGTTTCGAATTTTACCTAAGCAATTTTCAAAATGGCCATTGATATTCAGTAGAGCTTAAATGAGATATATCATTGGGGTATTAATACTTATCAATAGAAAAATTAAGTAAAGAACATTAAATTTTTCAGAACTTTTTCTAAATTATTCCACTTTTATCTCTGATTTGTCTAAACTTTCATATAGGCAGGTGTATTGCTACTTCCATCCTTCATTTATTAATTTTTATTTTCACATTGCCCACTTTTTGATGCGAATATCATTGCTTACTTAGGCAACGGGACCCGGTTACTCGGTGGGAAACCAATGTTTTTTTTTTTTTTTTTTTTTTTTTTTTAACGTTGTACCACTATTGAGTGTCTTAACTCCTTAAGCTTTCTATTTGATCCATGTAGCGAGTCTTGGGCCAATGACTCCCAAACCAGTTGGCTTTAGGGCACTAGGTATAGAATACCCCTCGGGCTTACTAGCTCGAATCAAATAGGCTACGAGTTAAGACTAGCTTTACAACGAGCTTCTTTGCCCTTCCCACCTTTTGATGCGAAACTCAATGCTTGCTTAGGCAAAGAGGCCCGGTTACTCAGTGAGAAGTACTTGGAAACTATTTTATTAAAATAAATTTTTATATGAAGAAACGTATAGTTACCCTACACAAGCCTATAAAAAGTAGACTTTTCTTTGATGCTAGTAGAAATAATTAGAAATGCTCCAAGAAAAATTTTTTATGTTCTGGACTTAACTCTTTATTGAATTTTCTTAATACTTGATTCCTCAATATCTCATAATTCTCTAATCTGTGCATCAATTTTTTTTTAAAAATGCTTAGTTTAATTCGATTCTTAAGCATAATCAAGTATCTAAATACTAAATACTAACTTTTTTCGAGGACTTAAAATTTTAAAATTTTTATTTTTCTCTCCCCCCAACTTAATCGACATTGTCCTCAATGGAGAAGAAAAAATAAAGGATGTAATAAAGAACATGGAAGAATACACCTAACTCAGTATATATATATTATTTATTTATTTATTTTATTTATTTTTTTGGTCCAGCACATGCCTTTGACAAATTTGAGCTCTCCCTCCAACTTATTCAAATTATCCTAAAAAAGATAAACTAAAAAGATAAATTAGATAAAAACTAAATATTGGGTTGCCTCCCAACAAGCGCTAAGTTTACCGTCTTCAGCCAGACACAATATAGCTCACTATCCTGTGTCGAATATTGGATTGACAAATTCCAATGGTTTTGGATTGCCAATCTCAGAAAGTTGATGTTGATTTTTAATCCCATTATTGATATATTCACTGTTAATTTTTGGGATATATTTTATGATTCCATTCTCAGACCCATGTTTATTAAGAATTACTCCTATTTGTTCTTCTAAAATGCTCATGAATGGAGTTTTAGGAGTTAAGTTTGATTCAATGGGTGCTGGAATGGTGACTAAAGGCGGTTTTAATTCTGGAGGTAAATTAATGTGATCCTGCTTAAACAACTCCATTGATATTTCATTACATGCCTTTTGATTTTTATAAGAAGAACCAGCTTCTAGGGTTGAAGGGAATAGGACATTAGGTTTATAAGTCTCGGGTAAATCATCTATTCTCTTTTCCCTTATTTCTATCTCATTTAAACTGGAACTAGCATCAGTACTAATTCCTGGCTTGGGTTCTTCTATGTGGTTAGTCTCAGTACTAACCAGTTCCTCTAAATTTTTATTTTGGCTAGCATCAGTACTAGCCTCTCTCACCTGGTCTTGGTATGGGTCCATAAGAATCCTATAGCTTTTAAGTTCAGGAATTACTTTGGTATTCTCAAATTGGAAGATTCTTAGATGAAACATTAGATTGATAATTTAATCCAGGTGGTTGGTGGTCATTAGGTGGGTTGTTTGAAATTGGTAGGTTCGGTAGTTGATCTAGTTCTCTCCTCATGTTAGACTCAACTAATTATCCTATTTGAGCTTCTAGTCTGGCGATAGATTGCTGTTGAGTTAGAATTAATTGTTGAAGTTGGTTAAATCTATCATCAGCTAGATTGGTCTGTTGAGGAGGTGGGTATGAAGGCTGATTATAATATGATGGCTGGTTAAACTGACTAGGCTGACCATTATTATAGGCATAATTTTGATAATTTTGCTCAAGTGAAATTTGGGTCTGAGCCTGAGTCTGTTGGGATGTCCAAGAAAAATTAAAGTTACTCCAATCTGAATTATATGAATTTGAAAATGGGTCATTAATCAATTTGGAGTATCCTTGAGTAGCTTGAACTTGTTCTTGGATAAAATATGGAAACTGTGCAGTCATAGGATATTCACTTACATGATGGGTTGGACTAGCACAGATTGAATAACTCTCCTGATAATTAGAAGATGATGTGAATTGTGCAGGAGATTGTTGACCTAGGGTTAGGAGTTGATCTATTTTCTGATCAAGAAGGTCAACTTTATCTAATTTTTGGACTATTAGATTTCATATTAGCCATTTGATTATTATGTTTAATGTGAATCAACCATTCAATTAAGTTCAACTAAATCAGAAAAAGCGATTTCCTACCATGCATGTATTAGTGTAACCCTAATGTATGGTTTAAAAATTTTTAGAATATTTTTTTATTTATTATTATTATTATTATTTTATTATATTAAAAATTAATTTTTTTTAATTATTTTTATTTGTTAATTTTAATTTAATTTAATTATTATTTTTAATATTTTTTAGTTAGTTTAATTTAATTTTTATTTTATTTTATTTTTATTTTATTTTTAGAGGAGTAAAAGAAAGAAAGAAGAGTTCTAAAGAAGAGGTCCTAAGGAGTCCTAGAACTAAGAAGAAAGAGAAGAATTAGGTTTAATTAGGTTTGATGTTGGTTAGCAATCAAGTTGGTCAATCAATCCTGACTAAGGGTTATCCTAGATCTAGACAGCTCCTAACTGCCAAGGTCACCTTCAAGCCCTCCAAGTGTAGGATTAGCCAATCAACTAGCCAGGTAAGTGTAAGGTCGGTGGGAGTCCCCCCGTTGCTTGCCTTAGACACCAATTGTGCTTGGCCAGGTAAGCGAACGGAACCAATTAGAAACCACCTTCCTTCGGGCCCAATCGTCCCTGAACCACTTTCCTAGACACCAGTCAAATTGACTTATCCTAACCCGGTTCAACTCTTAGGATTCCTTATCCTATTGAGCTCGAGTTCCTAGGGTTGATGTCTAATTGATTTTAAAATTTAAAGGCTTAGGTCAATGCAGGATGTTGGTTGGTTGTTTGTGGGCTAAGGAAGGGTGATCAAATCCCCACCTTATCTTGTTTAATTGGGTTGTGCCCTTAATTTGATTTAATATGAATATGCACGAAAAAAAAAAAATTCAATCAAAGGGTTTTATGCAATTTAAACTAGATGCATGCAACTAATTGAATTCTGAAAGGCTTACCTTGCCTCCAGCAATCACCAAAAAAAATAAAAATAAAAATAAAATAAAAATAAAACTAATATGATGCATGCTCTAAACAGTTAGGGATTTCTAATCTTATCATGAGGCTTTTAATTAGGTTTAAATGGAATATTTTTTTAAATTAATTTAAAAATAAAATAAATAAATAAATAAATAAAAAGAAAAGAGGACTAGGGTTAGGATTGATCTCACCAGGCAAAACTTCTGATTCTTTTTGTTCTTTTTTTTTCTACAAAATAAATAAAAAAAATTAGTAAGAAATATTAAAAATTTTATTTATAATTAATTTATAAAAAAAATCAAAGAAGATCAAAAAAATTTAATATCATCTATTGCCTTCCCCGGCAACGGCGCCAAAAACTTGATAGGGACGCGATGTTGTCGTTAAGACACCGTGTTTATCAGTTTAATCCGACTTCTTAAAATCATTGAAAATGCGTAGATAGTAGTGAGTCGGGTCGAATCCACAGGGAAGGTAGTATTTTAGATTTGAAATCTTTGATTTTTGAAAAGAAAAGAAGAAAAGGATTTGAGTTTTCAGAATCAAAAGTGAAGTCGGAAAATTAAAAGCAAAAATTAAAAGATGCAGGAAATTTAAACTTGGTACTAAGATCTATTAGTTAGATCTTAGCATCTACTTGCAATAAAATAAAAATAATAATTAAAGTGCAGAAATTAAATTACAATAAAAATAAAAAGCAAGAAATTAAAATGCAAAAATAAAATTTTTATTAATTAAAATTTTAGAATTTAAATACATAAAATTTAAAAAAAAAAAATAAAATAAAATAGCCTGATCTCTGATCTTGGATCGGCATTGGCAGAAAGATGGTGTAGAAGCTCGGCTCTTCTTCTCGGCACCCGTTGCTTCGAAGCAGCCTTTAACCCATAGCCTGGCTTCGCCCTGTACCAAAGCTTCACCTTGATCGGAGATATTGATTTTTGATGGCCTGGGGTCCTTTTTATAGAGCTAGGAGGGCTGGATATTTTTTCTAAAGGCAATATGGGACTAATAGCCTTTGTAATCATAAAAATACAAAGAAATTTGGATAAAATTTGAATCAAAATAGCTCTGATATGACTCTGATAAATCTGATAAAATCCAGCCATTCAACAGGAATCCAACGGTCCAAAAATCATCAAAATCGGATGCAGATAAGCTCAGATCGGGTCGGATTAAATTCTGGCCGTTGGATCGCGCTTGATCGAGGAAATCTGGCCGCAAATCGCGCTTCGGGAGTCTTGATCACCGCCGGCAGCATTCTGGACCGTCGGATCATCGCCTGGATCGAGCGCTGCCATCCGATGGTGATCCGCGTGATGTTTGT
>QRFJ01007828.1:0-50694 GCA_006176705.1 Cocos nucifera | reverse complement strand
GCTTAAGTTGGGGGGTGTGATAAGCATCATAAATTTACCAATAAAAGTATTAATTTATTAATTAATTTATATTAATTTTTAAAAATTATTAATCAATTTATATATAATTTTTAAGAAATTCATATTTTTATTAATTAAAAAATTAATTAAAAATAATAAAAATTAAAAAATAAAATTTTATTATTAATGAAAAGAGCTTATTTTTTTATCACAATGAAATAAATTTTGAGTAAAACGAAGCTAAAACAGAAAAGATATGAATTTTTAAAGAAATAAAATAAATAAAATTTAAATAAAAAAAGAAAATGGCTCAGTCGACTCCGTAAGCCAAGCCACCAAGCTAACCAAGCCATCAAAGCTGACTCAGCTAATGAAGCCATCAGCCGATCCACGATCTAGGCGTGGACCGCCAGCTCAGTAGAAACCGATGAATCAGACGTGGTAGACCTAGACCCCTAAAGGGTTTACAGGAAATTCATCGTGGCTTATAGGGCATTTTGGTCTTTTCATCTATCAATAAAAGGCACTGATTGATTGCGGTGCATGATGTAGCCGGTCCACGCGGTCCATGGGAATAGTAATTGTGCGATCGGATGGCTGCGGTTGATTGCGGTCATGATCGGACGGTGGTGGTGATTTTTTGGGTTTGATTCAAATTCTATCAGTGATCTGGCATGATCCGATGGCTAGAAAACCAAGTGATGAAGATCCAATGGTCCAGAATGCTCTTGGTGGTGATCAGGACTCCCGAAGCATGATTTGCAGCCAGATTTCCTCCATCAAGCGCAATCCAATGGTCAGAAATTGATCCGACACGATCTGGCTGATATGCATCCGATTTTGATGATTTTTGGACCATTGGATTCCTATTGAATGGCCAGATTTCACCAGACTTACCAGAGTCATATCAGAGCTATTTTGATTCAAATTTTATTCCAATTTCTTTATATTTTGATGATTACAAGGCTATTAGTCCGACATTGCCTTTAGAAAAAAATATTCAGCCCTCCTAGCTCTATAAAAAGGATTCCAGGCCTCCAGAATTGAACATCTCCGATCAAGGTGAAGCTTTGGTACAGGGCTAAGCCAGGCTATGGGTTAAAAGCTGCTTTGAAGCAATGGATGCCGAGAAGAAGGGTCGAGCTTCTACACCATCTTTCTGTCAATGCCGATCCAAGATCAGAGATCAGGCTATTTTATTCTTTTTAAATTTTATATATTTAAATTTTAAAATTTTAATTAATAAAAATTTTATTTTTGCACTTTAATTTCTTACTTTTTATTTTTATTATAATTTAATTTTTACACTTTAATTATTATTTTTTATTTTATTGTAGGTAGATGCTAAGATCTAATTAGTAGATCTTACTACCAAGTTTAAATTTCTACATCTTTTAATTTTTATTTTTAATCTTTCGACTTCACTTTTGATCCCAAAACTCTTCTCTTTTCTTTTTTTCTTTTGTAAAATCAAAGATTTTAAATCTAAAAATACTACCTTCCCTATGGATTCGATCCGACTCACTGCTATCTATGAATTTTTAATTATTTTTAGAAGTTGGATTAAACTATAAACATGGTGTCTTAACGACAACATTGCATCCCTATCACCTGCCTCCACTAGCGGCCTCTACCATGTCCATCAACTACCTTGCGTGGCCTGTAACTGGCACCAACCCTTTGCATCCTGTCACCCACCACTAGCCATTGCACAGCAACACATGTGACCCCCTGATCGAAAGAACAAATTTTTAAAAAAAATCTAACCGAAGGAAGGCCTGGATTGAATTAAGTTATCTTCAATCAGTTCAAGCACAATGGTAGCGGCAATGGCATCGACATCAGTGGCGATAATGGCAGTAGTAGTAGGAAACATGAATGCTGGCCAATGAAAGCCCAAGAGGAAGAGGAGAGAGAGGATAAGGGGGAGAGAGAGGAGGGGAGAGGGTTTTGGGCCAAGAGAGAGTGGATTTTGTGGGAGTGGGGGTGATATTTAAAGGATTTTAATGATGAAAGTATTTGCGACGAATTTGATACACCATCTCATCATCCTCCAAAGTCCATGTTTTGATTTTCTAGAGAATTCAGGAGATCAAAAAGAAGGTGATCGATTGGATCAATCAAGATCAACTGTCGAAGGCCCCAGCGAGGAGCTAACACTCCAGTGGAGCTGATCGGCACCAAAAGATTCGTGTGGACTCACCGTAAAGGTTGGACAAGTGTGCAGCTGTAGCACAATAACAAGGCTTCCTCCTATGAATTTGGATCGTGGAGATCATCTATTCGTGCAAAGGTATTATGTTCTTAACACAAGTCGATTAACAAATATAATTTGTTGATCGATCGCAGTTAATTTTTTTATAATATATTAGCATGTCTAGATCCTGAGTAGGGTTCATTGATCTGATCACAGTATGCATAAAATTAATAGTAGATTAATTTTATTGCTATTATAAATTTTATTTGAAAAAATTTTAAAAATGCATGCTTTAATCCTGCTCGATTTCCAACAATGGTATCAGAGCAAGGGTTGCTTGACATGCTTATATGTTAGTTAAAAAAATTAAATGCTAGTATATCTGATATATTTATATGTTAATTAAATTTATTTTAATTAATAAAAAATTATAAATTAAAAATTAAACATGAATATGTTAGATTAGTTCTAATGTGTGATTCATGCTTAATTTTATTTTGGTTTATTTTCTATCATGAAAATAGTAATAGGTTGCTATTTATGAAATGAGCTAATCCATTTCTGAAATAAGTCAACTCATTCGGTGAATAGAAAATTGAAAATCTTTCAAAATTTAAAAAATATTTTTAAAATACCGAACCCCAACCTAATAGCCCAAAAACTTAATTAAAAAAATTAAGTGTGTTTATAGGATCTAGAATTATGAATTAAAGATTATGAGACATATGCATAAGCTATGGGTTAAAAGGATATATGAATTAGGTCCATTAATTGGGTTAGACCTAATGTTAATTAAAGAATATACTAAATTAGAGAAATTGATCAAATCTAATCATATGTTGATTAGATTAGGTCAAGGATTCTTTAGATTCAACTTCAATAGTTGTAGTTGGATGACTCCATGTCTTTAACAAAGATCAAGATGGACTTGATTCATTGCTACGCGATCGAGCCCATAATCACTAGGTCGATCAGATTGAACCTAATTAACCAGTTGGTATCTAAGATAAGTTTTGCAGTCAAGACTAGTGAATTTTATTTGGGAGCTACTCACACTGATTCGATCTTTGATGAGTTAATGGCATATCTGTTGCCCAGCTATAGAACCTAAGAAGGGGGGCTGAATTTAGTTTTTTAAATTTTAAAGCTAATTTAAAAATATCAAGATTGAATGATGATCTGCAAGTTGTATGTGTGAAGTAATTTAGATTAGATAAATATAAAAAAGATTAGAAAGTAAGAATTTAATAAACTAAGAAAAGAAAAATAACAAGCACACCACAAACGATAAAGATTTATAGTGGTTCGGTGCTTTCCTTGCACCTACATCCACTCCCCAAGCTCTTACTTAGAAATTCAAATCCTCTAAATGTATGCAATCAGAATACAATGTCGGTACCTCCGACTCTAGCTATTCCAAGCTAGCATACTTATTTTTTGGATACAAGCCAACCCAATACACAGCAATTTAAGGCTCGGATCAATCCTCCCAAGTTTAGGAACTCCTTCAGAACTTAAATCAACTCAATAATTTTGTATCTAAGATAAGTTTGGCAGATACGATCGACTAATTTTTAATTGAAAGCTACTCGACTCGAGTGCATTCTTATCGAGTTAATGGCATATCCCTTCCACCGGTTTCACTTACCTGGCCATGTTTATCGGCTCAGTCCTGATCTGAGGTGGCTAATAATCCGAGCTAACCCATGCCACTAGGTTAGTCATAATGGTTATGACTATGTCAAGTCAAGTTTAAAGATACCTAAATCAAATCTTCCTAAGAAAAGATTAAGTCTAAGGACTTTCACCATTGTAGTTATGCGGGCCCTTCCCAGGGTTGATTGTTCTCGACTGATCACAGTGGTTCAGTTGCACAAAAAAGATGCAACCATGTCTATTAGGCATTGGATGCTACAGGTTGGAGGATGGATTGGGCTCAATATTTTGGATACGGTAAGAGACCCAATTAGGAATCCAATCTATGCAAATGGTGGGTCCGACTTAACTAAGGAGCGAATCAATATTCTGGGCATGGTGAGATTCATGAATTAGAGACCAAGCATGCGTGCATGATGATTCGAAAATCATTGGACAAAAGTTGCTCACTCATTAGCTAACCCATCATCAATAACTATTAGGTGAGGTGATGAGTCAGTTGGTGGGACTGCACCACCCACTAGAAATCATTAATCATGGAGATTTTTGCATCTCTACAAAGAAAGTGTAGGGATCCGAGAAAATAGTGAAACCTAATTTATTTTAAAAATTGAACCCCTAAATAAATTGGTCAAGTCTTAATTATAAAATCTAACTGAAAACTTTGACTCTCTACAAAAAAATATCTGCATCCAGCCCACTAGCACGTATCCTGAACATCCATAGACTAACCAAACTCAATTACAAGGATTGGCTCTAGAACTTTAAAATCATTTTGGATTTTGAAAAGTTAACTCATGTATTAGACCAGGATCTCCCTACCTTACCAGCCCATCCGTCTACTGAACAGAGAGCATCTTTTCATAGATGGATGGATGAAGATAACAAGGTCAGATACTACATGTTGGGCTCAATGTCTGATGAGCTTCAGCGCCAACATGAAGATATTAAGACTGTTCGCCAAATGTTGACTCACCTGCAAGAGTTGCTTGGTGAATAGAGTCATGCAGCCAAATATCAGATCACTAAATAACTTTTTAAGGCTAAAATACATGATGGGTTGTTAGTCTAAGATCATTTTCTGATGATGATCAAGAACTTGAAAGAGCTTGAGAAGCTCAGAGTGAAGTTAGATCAGGATCTACAGAATGACATAATTCTGTAATTCTTGACTGATGCATATGGGCAGTTTATCATGAACTACCATATGCATAAACTTCAGAGTACTCTGGCTGAACTTATGAATATGCTGGTTACTGTTGAGCTTTCTATGAAAGGTTCTAAAGGCTCAGTACTTGCTATGGAATGGACTTCTTCCAAGTGAATGTCTTTCGAAAAAAAGAAGAAGTCTGTGAAAAGGTAAAAGGTGGAAGGTGGAAAGAAAAAGAAGGCAGAGCTGAAGAAGACGGCTGCTGACAAAGAAAAGTATTTCCATTGTAATACTGACGGCCACTGAAAGTGGAACTATCCTATATACCTGGCCACCTTGAAGAATAAGAAGGAGACAAATCTTTCTAGAGGTATGCTCGTTATTGAATCTAACCTTATTGAATCTAACCTTATGATTTCTTCTACATCCAGTTGGATGCTTGACTTTGGTTCTAGTGCTTATTTGTGCACTTCCATGCAAGGTCTTGAGAATAGCAGGAGGCTGAGGGATGGTGAAATGATCCTACGTGTTGGAAATAAAGTAAGAGTTGCTGCTGTGGCCATGGAAACCTACCCTCTTTGACTACCATCTGGCTTAGATTTAGTACTTAGGAATTGTTACTATGTGCCTGCTAGAAGCAAAAATTTGATTTTTGTTTCATGCTTAGCACAAGAAGGCAATGTAATTAGTTTTCTTAAGGACCATTGTAATATTCTTCATGAAAGAAATAAAATTGCAAATGGTTTCTTCATTAACGATCTCTATCAGTTACATATTGATGTATCTATTTTTAATATCAAGCAAAATATGAATGCCATAAGATCAAAATGATCCAGAGATAGTCCAAACGATAGGTATCTATGGCACCTAAGACTAGATCATATAGCAGAAGATAGGGTTAACAAATTGAAGAAAACTGGGCTATTGAGTGTGTTGACTTCTGAGTCATATCCAATTTATGAATTTTTTCTTTATGGCAAAATGATTAAGCTTCCTTTTGTGGGACAAGGGGAAAGGATGATGGATCTACTTATCCTAGTATATACTGATGTGGGCGATCCATTTGATGTGCTGGCTAAAGGCAATTTTGTCTACTTTATAACCTTTACTGATGATTTATCTCGGTATGGGTACGTGTATCTTATAAGACACAAGTCTGAAGCTTTTGAAAAGTTCAAGAAATTCAGACATGAAGTCGAAAAGCAAACTAAAAAATCCATTAAGATTCTTCGATTAGATCAAGGAGGTGAATACCTTAATCAAAAATTTCTGAACTATCTCAAGCAAAATGGCATAATCTCTTAATGGACTCCATCTGGAACATCTCATGAAAAAAATATGCCCTCAAACCAATCAAAAATTTATTTTTTGGACTATTCTTTATCTTCCAAACTCATGTAATGATATTTTAAAATAATAAATAAAGGCATTTATTTAATCATATGCAGTGTGTTATTATTTATTTAAGATTATGATGAATCCCATAAATTAAGGCTATGGTTTTAGGATTATGATGAGATCATACCAGTGAGACCTAAAATATTAAAATCCTAATTTAAACAATCCTAGTTGGTGGAACATTTAGTTGGAGATCAATGTTTTGGGTAAGACTAGCATATCCTTTGTATGCTTGATTGAGAGGGTGATTGATCTCACAATCACTTGTGTATGACACTAATACAAAGATATGGATGCTTATTAGAGAATAAGTTCACTGAATTGATCTAAGTCGACAATATCTAATGGAGTCTTATCTACATGTCAATAGATGCTTCTCATGGTGGAATTGTGCATGTAATCCTTTGACCTGAAACTACCATAGAATCTTATATTTATAAATCCATATTTTGGTTCATACTCATTCATGACTCAGTCATGTATGGGGTGATCTGGATATGGTGGATTATATATGAAGGTTGTGAGTAGGTTAACATGGAATTGATCACTCCTGGTAAGAGGAAATAGCATCCTGCCTACTTCAAACAAATGATGATTTAGGAAGATTTTGATCAAAGCATGATGAAAATTAGAAATGGTTTCTAATATTTCATTAAATGAATCATCATCATAAGATTGAAAGAGAAATGAATATGATATTGGGTTTGACATATTTCCATACCCAAAGTCATATTTAGGATGCAGGATGATCGAAGGATCTAGTTGCATGATAACTTTTCACTGAAGGATATTTTTGGTATTTTCATCAAAATTTTACATCTTTTGGGAAGTCACAATATGTTGCTAGACATCAATCATTTCTTGTGGTTTTGATCAGACTAAAATTTTTAGTTTGATCATTAAATTAGAAAGTATTCTAATTGGTCAAATTGGGTAGGCTAGTTTTGACCTAAATCGGTTTAGTTGAGTTCTAACCAGATTAGGTCAAATCACACCCAGACCAACTGTTGGCTAGATATGGAACCCAATGGGTCACACACAAAGGGAATTGATTAAGGATCAAATTGGATTAGACCATGTTTGCAGGTTGAACAAGCTAGCATAGGTAGCAAACCCTAGAACCTAGATTCAAATTAGATTCAAATCAGCTTTCAATTTGGACTAATTAAGGTCCGATTTGAGCCAAATTAGATTTAGTCTTGAATTAGATTAATTTAGACTGATTGGGCTTTAGATGGGGCATCACATACTAGAATCCAACATGCTAGAGAGTCTCTCTCTTGTGTGTGGGAAGTCTTTTATGCACAAGAGTCCTTGGCGCTTGGATTTATGTAGGCGCCTACCTTCTTTAACTTTTTCTCCCTTTTTCATGTCACATAAATTTTCATATGGGCATGGACATCAGATATGGGGTGCAGAAGGGTCCTTCTATAGGTTAAATACTATGTTATCTGATTAATATTTGCATGAGAAGGGACTCCTTGCCGCCCACTCTTCTAGGACTCCTTGTTGCCCACTCTTCCTTGGCGCCTCTTGGACCAAGTCAAAGTCCCTTGGGAATTTGACTATTTAAAGATTATATCCATGCCATTTTGCTGAATGGGCATCCCATATTATGGCCATTGGATGGCCTACTTATGTGATCTAATGGTTGAATATGATGGCACCAAAAATGAAAGCCCGCGACTCTTCGTATATAATTTACATAGAATTAGTCCGAGAGTCCTTTTGCTTTAAGTCACCTCTTGGACTAAGTCTACATGTTGTTATTATCTAATGAGATGTGAGATAGGCTGAAGGGACATGAGGTTATAATATGGAAAGGGTGTGAGAAATTATGATGGCACCCCTACGTACATTATAAATAAAGGTGCGCATGAGAGTCCAATGATTTAGAAAAATTATCTTTCTTTCTTATAAGTATTTTCTTATTGTCCAATTTTCTTTCTTCCCTTTCCTTGTCTAAATCTTGTCCTTATAAGGTCAAGAAGTCATCTTAAGACAAAGAGATTAGGAAGAAAAATTAAGAAGATAAGGAAAAAACAAAGAAATGTAAGGAGAGGCAAGGAAGATGACATAAAGGCTTAGGAAGGTCTTGCCCATTTAATCAAAGTTCTTGTTATTAGAATTTTAATTACATAAATCAAAGGTGCTAGTGTCTTGATCAAGTCTTCATGTGGATCAGCATTAGATTGTGAACACATGGGCACCTGGTGGAACCCTTGACGGACTGCTGCTGGCAATTAGGGTCAATTTAGGGTTTAGCGATAAGAGGTATGTTCTAATACTTTCTTCTATATTACAAATGCATGCTATATGATTTAATTGCTAATAAGGTGGTCCTAGGGTTCGGGTTTGGTTTATATGATTTTTTTTTTTTTTGAAATCTGTGCTTCCGACCTATATACCAATCCCTTCAGTGGTATCAGAGCAAACCTTATTAGGTTAAATCATATGTTGCTTTGCTTATATTATAATGACAAAAATGAAAATATGATATGATTTTTTTTATTTTCATGTTTTTATATGATGTGATCATATTTTTATTTTTATTTATCATAATGAGATTATGGTGTATATATTATTCTATAAGGTTATCCTGACATAGTGGAAAGTATTTACTATGTATTGATGGTTGCCCTAGAATAATTATACATGTTAATACATATATATATCATAATTGATATTTTCATGCATTTAGTTTGATTTAATCAAAATGTGCATCGAGACCATTTAAATCCTTCTTTAAAATTATATTAAGTTGTTGTGTACTTAACCAATAGCTGAATCAGTCTGGATGTCTAATTAGTCAATCGGTGTCTAAAAAAAGTGGTTCATGACTGGTAAAGATAACATGGTTTTCCAACTAATTTCGTTATCTAACCTGGCCAATTTATTGGTATCTAAGAAAAGCAATAGGGGGACTCTCAATTCTCTCCCACTTACCTAGCCAATTTTGTTAATTTAATTCTAGATTAAAATGCTTAGTATTATATTCACTACATTAAGGCCTTCCTTCATGCTAGGTCCTTATTATGTCCTGAACCATATTAGTTTTGTTGTGTAATCACAAGATCTATCATAAAAAATGATGTAATATTAATCTAGTGCATTGAGATGCTTACAACATTTTGAATATACTACTTTATTGTGTAACCACAAGAGTAGTTATATTTCATTTTGACTGTATAGAAATGATGGGTTCTACTTAACTAAAATATTAAAGTTTGTTATGCTAACAAATGACTATTAATGTTTTAGAGGCAAGGGTTTTTTATTGAGAGTTGCATAAAATACAATTGGAAAGAGTTTTCTATTTTTGAACTTATAACAGGTTTGTTGAACAACCACAAGACCTTTTATAAAGAATTAGGGTCTTATTCTCACCAAAAAAATCAATTAGATGGTTATGATTATTGATTAAATAGTAGGAGACATAATTAAATTAAAATTCTAATTTAATTATGTATGACATTATGAGTTGTTTGCTTATGTGTTATTCTTTATTATGTAGATTAAATGGCTTCTTCACTTTTACTATGTTCAATTTTGGATTCAAATAAATTGATTGGTCCAAATTATGTGGACTGATTGAGAAATCTAAAAATAGTACCCAGTCAAGAAAAATTTTTCTATATTCTTGATGCCTCTGATCCTAAGCCATTAGAAAAAGATGCCACAGATGAAGATAAATCCATATACAAAATGTAGCAAAATGATTCCCTTATTGTCAAATGCATCATACTCGCCTCCATAAGTAATGAAGTACCGAGGCAATATGATGGCATGGACACTCAGTCCATATTGCTCAATCTAAAAAAGCTTTATAGAGAGCAGAGTAGGACTGCTAGATCTGAGATATCTAAGCAATTATTTCATGCTAGAATGATAAAAAAAACATCTGTATAAAATCATGTTCTGATGGTAATTGATCTAATCACTCGATTAAGTCAATTAGATTTTATTATGGATGGAGAGTTAAGTCAGAATTTGATTCTACAATTACTCACAAAATTATTTTCTTAGTTTGTCATGAACTATCACATGAACAAACTGAATTTATCCTTATCTAAGCAATTAAATATACTCAAGACAGCAGAAAGCCATGTCAAAAAGGATAAGGCTCCTCTTCTACTTGTGGATGGGATCTCCAAGAAGAAGGTAGGAAAAAAGGGTTCAAAGAGGAGGCTGAACCCTAAAGGTGGTATAAATAAGAAGAAAAAGGGGAAGAAGGTCTCTAGATAGATGACCTATTTTACATGTCATTGGTAGAGGAATTGAAAGGATTGCCTTGTAACCATGAAGTCTAGTGCAAATAATGTACCAAAAGATATGTATGAGATACATACTATATTATCATTAAATTCTTTCATTTCAAACTCTTGGGTATTAGATACTGACTGTGATTTTTATATCTGTAAATCTTTGCAGGAGCTACAAAAAATTAAGAGTTTGAAGAAAGGTGAATTCAAGCTTTATGGCGCTGGAGGAGAGTCTATCCAAGTAGAAGCTATAAGGGCAAATATATTGAAGTTACCTTCTGAAAAAATCTTAGAGCTTACAAATTATTATTATATGCCTAAGATCATTAGAAATATTATATCTATACCCTTGCTATTAAAATAAGGTTATAGTCTTAATGTAACGAGTGAAGGTCGCTCAGTTAAATATTTTAATAAAAATATTTGTTTTGGCATATTTAGCAATGGTTTTTTGACTTTATGTTTAGATGATAATATATTTCATATTGATGAAAATAGAAAACATAGGAAAGATGACATAAATAATACTTTACTTTGGCATTGTTGATTAGGTCATATTAGTGAGGCTAGGATTAACAAGTTATACAAAGAAAAGTTTTTGATCTTTTCGATAATGAATCATTAGGAATTTGTGAATCATGTCTCATGGGTTAAATGACTAAGATTTCATTTAGTGGATATGGAGAAAGGACAAGTGAGTTATTAAAACTTGTACATACCGATGTATGTGGTCCTATGACAACTCAAGCTAGAGGAGGATACTCTTATTTTATAATGTTCATTGATGATTTATATAGGTTTGGGTATGTGTATCTTATGAAACACAAATTCGAAGTCTTTGATAAATTTAAAGAGTATCAAAGTATGGTCAAAAAATAAATTGAATAGTGTATAAAAATCCTTCGATCTGATCAGGAAGGAGAATACTTATCTAGTGAGTTTCTAGACTATCTTAAAGTTAAAAAAATTCTTTCTGAATGGACACCTCCTTATACACTATAATTAAATGGTGTAGCCAAAAGAAAACATCGTACCTTATTAGATATGGTACGGTCCATGATGTGCTTCACTGAATTACCTATTTTCTTTAGGGTTCATGCCCTGGAGACCGCAATTTACATTTTGAATAGAGTACCTTCTAAATCCGTATCTAGAACTCCATATGAGATATGGAGAGGTAAGAAACCTAATCTTAAGTATCTTAAGATATGGGGTTGTCCAGCATATTTCAAAAGAAATTTTGGACATAAGCATGATGCTAGATCAAACAGATGTCTATTGGATATCCTAGAGGTAGTATAGGATATTTATTCTACCATCATACTGAACAAAAGGTGTTTGTAAGTAGGCATGCCACTTTCATGGAAAAAGAGTTTATCCTAAAAAAGGGTAGTGGGAGAAATATTGAACTTAGTGAAGTTCAAAAAAAATAAATAAAAATTTTTCAACCAAATAATCACACAAATATAAAAGAACCAGAACACATAACTCCTATCTATAGGTCTGATAGAGTATGATATATATCTATGAGGTACGGGTTCATTATTGAGAATAATAAAGTCCAAGTCATTGAGAATGACGAACCTCTGACCTATACGGAAGCGGTCAGAAGTAAGGACTCTAACAAATGGCCGGCTGCCATGCAATCTGAAATGAACTCCATGCACACCAACAAAGTATGGACTTTGGTGGATGCACCAGAGGATATAAACCCTATTGGATGCAAATATATTTTTAAGAAAAGGATTGGAGCAAATGGTCAAATCGAAACCTATAAGGCCAAATTGATGGCTAAGGATTTTAGGCAAAAACAGGGGATTGATTATGATGAAACATTTTCACCTATTGCCATGCTCAAATCTATTTGGATTATGCTTGCCATAGTAGCATACCACAATTTTGAAATATGATAAATGGATATGAAGACCGCCTTTCTTAATGGTTTCCTTGAGGAGGAGGTCTACATGTCACAACCAGAGGGATTTGAGTCAAATGAGAGACCAAATTAGGTATGCAAGCTTAAGAGATCCATTTATGGATTAAAGCAAGTATCGAGGAGTTGGAACATCCACTTTGATGAAACAATCAAAGAGTTTGGTTTCATCAAGAATGTGGAAGAACCATGTGTGTACAAGAAAACTAGTGGTAGTAACCATAGTCTTCTCTGGTTCTGTATGTAGATGACATACTCCTCATTGGGAAATGATATCCTAATATTACAATCAGTCAAATTATGGCTATCAAATAAGTTTTTAATGAAAGAATTTGAGGAGAAGCATCCTATATACTAGGAATAAAGATCTATAGAGATAGATCAAAGAGGATGCTAGGCTTATCTCAATCTAGGTACATTGAATTAATATTGAAAAGATTTAGTATGGATGGGAGCAAAAGAGATTACTTACCCATGAGTCAAGGCATACATCTCTCTAAATGGATGTCTCCAAAGACACCTGAAGAGAGAAATAGAATGAGTTCTATTCCTTATGCTTCAGCTGTTGGATCAATAATGTATGCCATGTTATGTACAAGGCCTGATGTTGCCTATGCATTAGGCATTGCAAGTAGATTTCAGGCTGATCCAGGAGGGAATCATTGGAATGCTATGAAAAATATTCTTAAGTACTTGAGAAGGACTAAAGATATTTTTCTAGTGTATGGTGGTTCTAATCTTAAACTAGAAGTATATTCTGATTTTAGTTTTCAATCAGATTCAGATGATAGAAAATCCATTTCATGGTATGTCCTTACTCTGAATGATGGAGTAGTAAGTTGGAAAAGTACTTAGCAACTAACTGTAGCTGATTGAACCACTGAGGCAGAATACATAGCTGCAAGTGAAGTCGCCAAGGAAGCTATCTGGATGAAGAAGTTCATCACTGAATTGGGTGTTATTCCTAAAATTAAGAATCCAGTACCACTTTACTGTGATAATACTGGAGCAGTTGCTCAAGCAAAGGAACCAAGGTCTCATCATAAATCCAAACACATTCTGAGACGCTTCCATCTCGTTCATAAAATTATTGAAAGATAAGATGTTGTCATAAAATGAGTAGACACAAAGAACAATATAGTAGATCCATTCACTAAGACCTTATCACTGCAACTATTTGATCACCACCTTGATTGTATGGGATTAAAATATAAGGGCGATTGGCTTTAGTGCAAGTGGAAGGTTGAAAGGAATATGCCCTCAAGCTAATCAAAAATTTAATTTTTGGACTATTCTTTGCCTTCCAAACTCATGTAATGACACTTTAAAATAATAAATAAAGGCATTTATTTCATCATATATAGTGTCTTATTATTTATTTAAGATTATGATGAACCCCATAAATTAAGGCTATCATTTTAGGATTATGATGAGATCATACCAATGAGATCTAAAACATTAAAACCTTAATTTAAACATTCTTGGTCGATGGAACATTGAGTTGGGGATCAATATTTTTGGTAAGACTAGCACATCCTTTGTATGCTCGATTGAGAGGGTGATTGATCTCACAATCACTTGTGTATGACACTAATACAAGGTTATGGGTGCTTATTAGAGAATAAGTTTACCAAATTGATCCAAGTCAAGAATATTTAATGGAGTCTTATCTACATGTCAATAGATGGTTCTCATGGTGGAATTGTGTATGTAATCCTTTGACCTAAAACTACCATAGAATCTTATATATATGAATCCATATTTTGGTTCATACTCATTCATGACTTAGTCATGTATGGGGTGATCTGGATATGGTGGATTATATATAAAGGTTGTAAGTAGGTTAACATGGAATCGATCACTCCTGGTAGGAGAAAATCACATCTTGCCTGCTTCAAACAAATGATGATTCAGGAAGACTTTGATAAAAGCATGATGAAATTAGAAATAGTTTCTAATATTTCATTAAATGAATCATCATTATAAGATTGAAAGAAAAATGAATATGATATTGGGTTTGACATATTTCCATACCTAGAGTCATATTCAAGATGCAGGATGATCGAAGGATCTAGTTGCATGATAACTTTCCACTGAAGGGTATTTTTGGTATTTTCATCAAAATTTTACATCTTTCAAAAAGTCATGATATATTGCTAGACATTAATCAAGTCTTGTGGGTTTGATCAAATTAAAATTTTTAATTTGATCATTAAATTAGAAAGTGTTCTAATTGGTTAAATTGGGTAGGCTAGTTTTGACCTAAATCGGTTTAGTTTTTTAACTAGATTAGGTCAAATCACACCCAGACCCACTACTGGCTAGATGTGGAATTCAATGGGTCACACACAAAGGGAATTGGTTATGGATCTAATTGGATTAGACCATGTTTGTAGGTTGAACATGTTAGCATATGTAGCAAACCCTAGCACCTAGATTCGAATCGAATTCGAATCAGCTTCCAATTTAGGCTAATTAAGATCCTATTTGAGCCAATTTGAATTTGGTCTAGAATTGGATTAACCTAGACTGATTGGGCTTTAGATGGGGCATCACATTCCAGAGTCCCACATGCCAGAGAATCTCTTTCTTGCACGTGGGAAGACTTTCATGCGCAAGAATCCTTGGCGCATGGGTTTATGTAGGCACCTACCTTCTTTGACTTTTCCTCCCTTTTTAATGTTGCATAAATTTTCATATGGGCATGGACATCAGATATGGGGTGCAGAAGCATCCTTCTATAGATTAAATACTACATTATCTAATTAATATTTGCATGAGAAGGGACTCCTTGCCGCCCACTCTTCTAGGACTCCTTGTCGCCCACTCTTCCTTGGCACCTCTTGGACCAAGTCAAAGTCCCTTGGTACTTTGACTATTCAAAGATTATCTCCATGCCATTTTGCTAAATAGGCATCCCATGTTAAGGCCATTAGATGGCCTACTTATCTGATCTAATGGTTGAATATGATGGCTCCAAAAATGAAAGCCCGGGACTCTTCGTAAATAACTTACGTAGAATTAGTCCGAGAGTCCTTCTGCTTTAAGGCACCTCTTAAACTAAGTCTACATATCATTATTATCTAATAGGGCATGAGATAGGCTGAAGGAACATGAGATAATAATATGAAAAGGGCGCAAGAAATTGTGATGGCACCCCTACGTACATTATAAATAGAGGTGTGCACGAGAGTTCAATGATTTTGAAAAATCATCTTTCTTTCTTACAAGTGTTTTCTTATTGTCTAGTTTTCATTCTTCCCTTCTCTTGTCCAGATCTTGTCCTTATAAGGACAAGAAGTTATCTTAAAGCAAAGAGATTAGGAAGAAAAATTAAGAAGACAAGGAAAAAACAAAGAAAGGTAAGGAGAGGCAAGGAAGGTGACATAAAGGCTAAGGAAGGTCTTGCCAATTTAATTAAAGTTTTTGTTATTAAAATTTTAATTATATAAATTAGAGGTGATGGTGTCTTGATCAAGTCTCCGTGTGGATCAATGTTGGAGGGTGAATACGTGGGCACCTAGTGGAACCCCTGATGGACTGCTGATGGCAATTAGGATCAATTTAGGATTTAGTGATAAGAGGTATGTTCTAATACTTTTTTTTATATTATAAATGCATGCTATATGATTTAATTGCTAATAAGATGGTCCTAGGGTTCGGGTTTGGTTTATATGATTTCATATTTTTTTTGAAATCTATGCTTCCACCCTGTACACCAATCCCTTCACCTCAACTCAACAGAATTTTAGAACAGAGGAACCAGATCCTATTAGATATGGTTTGATCAATGATGAGCTTCACAGACCTTTCTGATTTTCTTTGGAGACATAGTCTATTAACTGCTATATATATACTAAATAGGGTTTCCTCTAATACCATTCCTACCACACCGTATGAGATATGGCATGGTAAGAAATCAAGTCTGAGTCATCTCAGAATTTAGGATTGTCCGACTCATGCCAAAAGATAACAAGTGGACAAGTTAGACTTCAGATCCTTTAGAGCTTAATTTATAGGATATCCTAAAGAATTATTAGAATATTATTTCTACATTTCAGAAGAGCACAATATGATTGTGAGTCGGCAGGCCATCTTTCTTGAAAAATAGTTTATTCAAGATTGCGACATTGGAAAGCAGATCAAGCTCGAGGAGAAAGTCTCACAAAAGCAACAAGCTAAGGACCACATGGAACCAAATCAGGTTAAGCCAATACAATCACTACCTCCTCCACCTCACAGATTGGAAAGGGTTTTTCATCCCCCTGAGAGATACTTAGGTACCATTTCAAAGGAAATAGAGAAAATATTCATCGTAGGTAATGGAGTTCATGGTGATGATCCCAAAACTTATAATGAGATGATATCGGATATCGACTTTGAGAAATGGTTAGAGGCAATGAAGTCAAAAATTGACTCGATGCACTCAAACCAAGTCTGGACGTTGGTAGATCTACCAGAAGGTATAGTACCTATTAGGTGTAAATGGATCTATAAGAGAAAGATTGGTGCAGATAGGAATGTGAAGATATTCAAAGCTAGATTAGTGGCAAAAGGGTATAGTCAGTACGAAGGCATTGACTATCAGGATATCTTTTCGTCAATAGCTGTGTTAAAATCCATCCACATATTGCTTGCTATTGCAACCTATTTTGATTATGAAATATGGCAAATGGACGTGAAAACGGCATTCTTAAATAGATACCTTGAGGAAGATATCTATATGGAACAACCGTTAGGTTTTACATCCAGTGATGCTAATCACAAAGCATGCAAGCTACAAAGGTCCATATATGGACTTAAGCAAACATCTGAAAGCTGGAATACTCATTTTAATGATGTGATCAAATCATTTAATTTCATCAAAAATGAGGAGAAACCATGTATCTTCAGAAAGATCAGTGGGAGCGCTATTGTATTCCTCATATTGTACGTGGATGATATCCTCCTTATTAGGAATGATATTTTCATGTTGACCACAGTTAAAATGTGATTATTCAAAGAATTTTTCATGAAAGATCTAGGAGAAGCATCCTTCATTCTAGAAATTAAGGTCTATAGAGATAGACCGAATAGGATGCTAGGTCTTTCATAGAAGATGTACATAGGGGAAGTGCTAAAGAGGTTTAGCATGAAAAGCTCCAAGAGAGGTTTGGTATCCTTCAGACATGGCATTCATCTCTCCAAGAAGATGTGCCCCAACGCACCTGAGGAGATAGAATGCATGAGCAAGATTCCTTATGCTTCAATAATAGGGAGCCAAATGTATGCCATGTTATATACATAGTCTGATATAGCCCATGTTGTGAGTGTCATGAGCAGATATCAGTCAAATCTAGGTAAAGAATACTGGACTTCTGTGAAATGTATCCTTAAGTACTTGAGAAGAACTAAGGATATGTTGTTGATTTTTAGTAATGGAGAACTCCAAGTCTAGGGATATACAGACTCAGATTTTATGTTTGATATAGATGATCGAAAGTCGACATCTGGGAGTCTATTTGTGTATAATGATGGTGCTGTCAATTGGAAGAGTTCCAAGCAAACAGTGATAGTGGATTCCACCATGAAAGCTGAGTATATCGCTGTGTCAGAAGCTGCGTAGGAGATATTTTGGTACAAGAAATTTATCGTAGAGATCAGAGTGATGCCATCGGATGCCATTCCTCTGCACTGCAATAATAATGGTACCATAGCCCTTACTAAGGAGCCAAGGTTTCATCAGAAATCTAAGCACATCGAGCGGCGATACCACCTCATCCACGATTATTTTGAGAAAGGTTATGTCGAGGTTAAGAGAGTTGACTCTACAAATAATGTGGTAGACCCACTCACAAAGCCATTGGGCCAGCAGATAGTCGAAGCCCACCTTGAGAAGATGGGACTTAGATTTATAGCCAATTGACTTTAGGTCAAGTGAAAGTTTGTTAGATATGTGTATCCTAAAAGCCAGAATTATCTGACACTTGTAATACACATCTAAGGGCAAAATTAGAATTTTGATTATAAATAATAAAATGAGTTATTTTTTGTCATAGTGTGTATTTAAAAGTGTCTATGATACATTTCTTGAGTTAATGGTAATGATAGTTTATATTTTCAAGAGTTGAAAATTTAAGACATGAATTTTTATTATTAACTCATAAAATGCTTCCGACCATAGGATCATCATGAGGATGGTGATTGATCCGGAAGGTTGGTGTACGATCACTTCTTTAAAATAGATGAGACTTGAGTCTATGATGTAGAGACATCAGAGCAAGAGAATAGGTACTCATTAAAGAACGAGGGCATTGAGCGAGACCACCTCGAGCAGTCATGAGGAAGTCTACCTTCTCATCGATAATTGGCTCAAAGCTACGGTGGTGTGTCTGGTTCTTTGACCTGAGGTGCATCGATAGTTCACCTTAAGGGTGTTATAGTTTGACTACACCATAACTCAGTCTCCTAGCCATTCAAAATTCTGAGGTGTATGTTGGCTATAGCATGTTCGTTGTAGGAATTGGATTGCACCAATAGGAGATCTATCTACCTCGGTAGATGAGGAGAAGTCCTATGATAATCATGAAAATCAAGTCCATAAATCCATGGCCATGGTAGAGTGAAATGATAGAAAGAGTTTCTATTAGGGTTTTCACATTGAACTTAAATCGAATGATTAATTCATATGAGGAAAATTAGGGTTTGATGAGATCACCTTAACCCTAATCCGATCAGGGCTCAAGATAGAGGAACTTAATCATACAGGTAACTGCACCAAGAGGTTCATTCTTAGTTCTGATGGGTTGCCACCATATGCTGCTAGGTGTCACTAGTGGATTTTGGAAGCAATTAGAATGATTTGGATGATCGGTCATACTAGTTATCTAAATCAGAAAAGTTTTGATCCATCGAAAGGTATTTCGATGATGTCAATGATAGAGATCATGATGTATTCCATTACCATATAGAACTGAACCTAACTAGATCACACAAACAAGGGTTTGGATCTAGATATCATCAATTAGACTAACCCAGTTCAATTTATTTGAATAAGATTCAATTAGGATCATGGAAATCATGCTAGCACAAGATTGAGCCTAATATTCTCCTTTAACAATCATTAAAAGTTATCTTGACTGAGCCAAATGTGTTTGGGCTCACTCAAAAATCTTTACTTGGTCTAACTGGAGCTTGTCTAGATCAAAAAAGGGTTGTCTTAATTTATGAGATAAATTTAAGATAACACCTGCCATTTTTTGTTATCTGCTAAATCTTGTCATTTGACTTTGGTCAAACATTGACCTTTAATACTTAGACATCTACCCATATATCATGCACTCATAGGAGAGAGTTTTGATCTTTGTCCCCTTGCTAAAAGGAGGAAAGACAGGGGGCACATGCCTAGGGAGGCATGCCATACGGATGGGACTCCAATTACTTGATGCATTCAACCTAGGTGGTGCCAAAGACTCATCTTTGACCAATCTTGGCTCCACCTAAGGAGGTTTGTGAGGGCCTCTAATCTGATTGGATCAGATGATGTCATCCCACCAATCAAATTTAGATCTAATTGTATAGAGAGCCGTGATTGACCGGGATGATATGGCGCTGCATGGTGCAGTAGGGTCTATATAAATCCTATCTGTGCCTAGGATTATGATGCTTGGTCCTTTGCCCATGCCATATAGCTCCACTCCCCTCTTCTCCAAGCCTACCTTTGATTCTCTCTCTCCTCTCCACATCCAAAAACTTTTGGGCTTCAGTTTGGTGCGATCCGAGCAAGAGAAAGGTGACAAGAAAGGAAGAAGGCAGTACTGCTGCAAGAGACGACACTAGATCTTCAAAAGCTATTTTGAAGACCTTCAAGATCAGATCCAGATCTGATCTTTGTAGGATAGATTGAGAAGGAGGAGATCTCCAGATCTTGCCTGAGTGGATACCGGTAGAGGCTAGGCGATCGCATGGCAACATCTAGAATCTTAAGCAAATAGTAGGATCATCGCAGGATAATTGGATTACCCAATAACAAGATACAAATTAAATTAGATTTAATTTATTTTTATTTTATTTTATTTTATCAGATCAATAAAATTAGATCTAAAAAGTCTTAGATCTGATTTAGATCTAAGAGAAAAAAATTTTGAAATATTTTTCTTGATTAAATCAGATTTGAATGAACCTGATCCGAGAAATAGGATTTTCCCTTCACTCAAGACGAAGCGGTTCAAGACTACCACCTTTCTGATCAAGCGCTGAATATCTTCGATTGATTTTAGAGTAGTCATCTCTTGAATGGCCTGAATCTTCTCTAGTTTTGCTTCAATTCCATGCCTCGACACCATGAATCCCAAAAACTTTTTCGAAGTCACGCCAAAGGCGCACTTGGTTGGGTTTAGCTTCATCTTGTGCCTCCTAAGGGTGCCGTAGGTCTCTTCAAGATCGGTAATGTGATTTATTAAAGTTTAGCTCTTGATAAGCATGTCATCTACATATGTCTCCATGTTGTGGCCAATCTGCTCCTTGAAGATTTTATTGACCAGGCATTGGTATGTTGCTTCTGCATTTTTTAGTCCAAAAGGCATAATCCTGCAATAGTAAAGACCACGATCAGTAATAAAAGCAGTTTTCTCCTCATCTTCTAATGCCATCCAGATTTGGTTATAGCCAAGAAAGGCATCCATAAAAGTGAGGAGCTCGTGGCCCAAGGTCGCACCGATCAACTGATCAATCCTGGGTAGGGGGTAGCTATCTTTTGGACATGCTTTCTTTAGCTTTTTGAAGTCTATGCACATTCTCCACTTACTATTCACCTTCTTGATGAGCTCAACATTGGAGATCCAATTTAGATAGTTGACTTCTCGAATGAATCCGATCTTGAGGAGCTTGTCAACTTCCTTTATAATTACTTTTTGTCTCTCTGGGGCATGGCTGCACATCTTCTCCTTCACTGGCCAATGTTTGGGATCAATAGTTAGATGATGTTCGATGACTTCAGCATCTATTCTGTGCATATCATCTGGGACCCCCAAGCAAAAACATCTGCATTCCTTCGCAGAAATTCGACAAGCTACTCTCGTATCTCTTTCGCTTGGTTGGAGCCAATCTATACTGTGTGCTTTGCATTTCCATCATTCAGTGGGATGAAAATAAGGTCTTCCATGGGCTCACCCCGCTCTTCAGTTAGATCATTGCGGACATCCAACCCATCAATCAGACAAGGATCTGACTACTCACCTCTCTGCAAGGCAATTGAATAGCAATGTCTTACCAAAGCTTGATCTCCTCTGACTTTTCGAATCCCATAGCTTGTTGGAAAGTTCATTTTCAAATAGTAGGTCGACACCACTTTCCGAAGCATGTTTAGACCAGGTCGATCGAGAATTGCGTTGTTGTAAGCCGATGGAGCTTTTACTACTAGAAAGTTCACCTATGCCTTGGATTGTTTCAGATATTGTCCTACAGCCATAGCCAAAGTTATTATGCCTTCAACTGGTCCTGCATTATTAGTGAAGCCTACCAATGGAGAGTTCATTGGTCCAAGCCAGCTATTAGGTATAGATATTTTGGAAAAACCATCAAAAAATAAAACATTGGTAGAACTTTCATTATCAACAAGGATGCGGCATACATCATAGTCTGCAATATTTAAAATAATTACAATTACATCGTTATGCAGGAACTGAACTCCTTGTGCATCAGCTTCAATGAAAGTTAGGGGCTGCTCAGTTCTCCATCTCTTTGCTGATCGCCCAGATCCATCGACCTCCTCCTGTCGAAGTCTCCTAGAGATGGTGTTGATAATACCAAGCAAGGATCGATCTTCTTATTGCTCCTCCCTCCTCGGTGGCTCTAGTTGTGGCAGCATCTTTGGCTGATCTTCCCATCCTTCAAGCCAACATCGTAGGAATCGGCCAAGCCTGCCCCACCTGATAAGTTCCTCGATCTCATCTTGGAGTTGAATGCACTCCTCAGTATCGTGACCATGGTCATGATGGTAGAGGTGCAGTATTTGTTCGAATTGATGCTAGAGTAGCTAGGATGTGTGTGCTTGCTAGGATGTGTGTGCATCCTCTCCGACTTCGACAGCTGCTCCTTGATTTTCATCAGTACCTAAATTTTCAAGGCATTGAGAAAAGCATAGTTGTGGAACCTTCTAAGGGAAGAGCCCCATTGTGCCCTTCTATCTGGACTTCTTTGCCTTCGAGTCTGAGGAGGAGTTTGGGCTCACTTGCGCTTAGGAGGAGTTTGGAAGTGTGGTCGAGCTTCACTTGACTTTTCACCAGTAGTGGGCATACTTGATTCACCTGCTCGCCACTCTTCAATGGCTTCACTATCCTTGGCCTTGAAGGCCTCTTGTTCTCGGGCATAACCTTCAGTCCAAGCCAGCATATCAACAAAATCCTTGGGGTACTTCTTAAGGAAGAACAACAGATTACTCTTTTGAAGGTCATCCTTCAGTGTGGCCATTGCAATAGATTAATCCAAGTTTTGGATCTCTAGTGCAGTGGCATTGAAATGAATGACATAAGCCCATTTGGATTCCTTCTTCTTCTGCTTAATGTTGATGAGGATGTTCGAACCTCATCGAGGATGTCGACTGCTGATAAAATGAGCTATAAACTAATGGCTCATTTGATCGAAGAAAAAGATAGCACCTAACTTAAGGATCGAGTACCAATTCCTAGCTACTTCCTTTAGGATGGAGGAAAAAGCTCAGCATAGCATGGCATTGGGCGCACCATGGAGCAGCATCATTATCTAGAAGGCCTCTAGATAATTAACTGGATTTGTAGTCCCATCATAGCTCTCAAGCTGGGAATGCTTGAAGTTCGGCGGGATGGGTTCCTGCATAATTTTTTAGGAAAAGGGAGGATCAGTGAAGATATCATTACCATGAGAGGAAGAAGCATGATAGAGTTTCTCGATCCGTTGGTTCATTTCTTGTAGTTTTTGATTTAGAAGATCCTTACGGTCATGTATCTCTAAAGTTTTTTGGCTGAATGGAGGCAAGATCCCCCTAAGGGTTGAATCATGATCGGAGTAGGGGCTCTATATCCTCTGCTTCTCTTTTCCAAAAGTTATCAGCCGACTCGCCCAAGTTGGTCACCCCCAGACTGGGTCCTAGGATTCTGGAGAAGCTTGCTCTAGCTGAATCAATGCTGGGGACTGCTGTTGCTGTATGACCTGTACTGCTTTAGTAAGGCTGCAAATCTACTGGATCAGTAGGTTGAACTGTTCTATGTCCACCATTACTGCTGGCGGAACTTGAGATGCTGGTGATAAGATAGGAGCGGGCAGATCTGGGTGAGATCTGACCATGGAGGTGGTTGACCATCGAGTCGAGGCCTTCTGGGGAGGCATCCTTATGAGGTCGACTGGGGAAGAAGTAGGACTCTGAGGGAGAAGAAGAGAGATCTTTGCTGAGCACTCCTTTAAGAATAAGGGAACGTCAAGAGAAAGAGGTTCCTTCCTCCAGTGCTAATTCTATTGGTGTGGAATTTGGTTGATGTTGAAACTAGCTAGAGCTAGACAAGCCGAGGTCACCGTCGAGACCTGCAAAAAAAGTCCAAACCAGAGGAGGACTGGCTCTAACAGGACCCTTCGATGCTCAAGTTTGCTCTTTCGGCTAATAGAAATTGAATGCTCAGCAGAAAAAGTAGCAGAGTTTTGGGAGGAGGAGAGAGCTCAGAGAAAACGTATCTGGAGGGTCCCTTTTATAAATGGAGCCTGTAATAAACTAATGGTAACAGCCACAACTGCTGAGTAGTGGGCTGTTCAGACCATGTGGGATTTGTTATAGAGGGTAGTGTCTATTATCATGATGTGCCAGTTGGAGTTTAGGCGAGATGGCTGTAGGCGATGGAGCATCCCTTACTGATGTTGTTTTAGAGGAGCTCGAAGGTTCTCATGATCAACCATGCATGGGTCATCATTCATCATATTGAGAGTCAGTGCTCAGATCCTTCTGGGCAATTGCAAGTAGTTCAGAAGGAGTTCAATAGAAGGAGGGGTCCAGGAGGAGTCCAATAGGTGGAGAAGTCCAATCGAAGGATAAGTTCGGAAGGAGTTCGATTGGTGGAGAAATCTGGGAGGAGTTCGATCGATGGAGAAGTTTGAGAGGAGTTCGATCGGTGAAAAAGTTCGGAAGGAGTTCGACCATCTAGGGTGGAGGAGCCCATCCACCTCAACCATTCGAACTCATCCAGGCAAAGTCTGGGGGGAGCTTGCAAATTCGATCAAGGATCAATTTTGGTCATCGCTACCGGATGGGATCATTCAGCAATCAGATATTTAGACAAACTTCGGTCGGAGTGGGTTCGCCCCCAACACCTCCTATATGATTGGCTTTGGGTGTCCAAAACACTAGATTTTTATGGTAGAAATCAAAAGAGAAAAGGGGAGAGGCGTGGAGGTTTGTGATGCCAAGATTCTTGGAGAAGAGCCTTCAACTAAGACATCAAAGGTTGATGTCTTGAAGAGAAAAGGTAAGAGAAGATTGTCTTTTCTTTATTTTTTTTATGTATTTTTTCTCTTATTTATTCTTTATGATTTTATGTGATAAAAATCTAAGAGAGAGAGAGAAATAGGGCGTGGGGATAAGTGCTCCAAGTTGTTGGGGCATGATGTTCTTTTTGGACATGATTTGATCATATCCTAATGAGAGAAGGAGAAGAGAAGAAAGATCTTCTCTTAGGATTTCTTTGAGAACTCTTCTTCTTCCAATTTTTGTGAAAATTTTTTATGATAAAATCAGAGATATTAGATCTAAAAATAAAAAAAGAATTTAGAGGAGAATGTCTCCTCTTGTCCTAACATAGAGATGTTTTCAGGACATCAATCATTGATGTCTTGAAGGAGAAGATTTATCTTCTCTTAGAATTTATTTCTTTTTATTTTTATTTTTTGATTTATGGGAGATCTAAGGTTTGGACATCTCTCTTATTTTTTCTCATATTCTTCATCTCTTGGAGTATCCAAGAGATCCGGAGAATATGTTCTTGATTGACCATCAGGAGGAATCTACGAGAAGCTAGTACTTCGAGTGGATCTTCATTCGACGAACCTTCGATCTGTGTTGCAGGTTCATATGGATCACTTGTAGAAGCTGAACGTGTGTGGAACTCTAAAAATAATAATGAAAATCAACCACGGAGTTCTCAACCCGTACAAAGATAAAAGATCTTATCTCTTGGTTGTTAGATATGTGTGCCCTTGAAGTTAGATTGGCTGATACTTGTAACACACTTCTAAGGATAAAATTATAATTTTGACTATAAATAATAAAATAATTTATTTTTTATCATAATATGTATTTGAAAGTGTCTACGATACATCTCTTGAGTTAATGGCAATGATAGTTCATATTTTCAAGAGTTGAAAATTTAAGATATGAATTTTCATTATTAACTCATAAAATGCTCCCGACCATAGGATCATCAGGAGGATGGTGATTGATCTGAAAAATTGGTTTATGATCGCTTCTTTAGGATAGATGAGTCTTGAGTCTATGGTGTAGAGACATCAAACCGAGAGTACAGGTACTCATTAGAGAATAAGGGCACTGAGCATGACCACCTCGAGCAGTCATGAGGAAGTCTACCTTCTCATCGATGACTGGTTCGAAGCTGTAGTGGTGTATTTGGTTCTTTGACCCGAGGTGCAACGATAGTTCATCTTGAGGGTGTTATAGTTTGACTACACCATAACTCGATCTCCTAGCCATTTAGAATCTTGAGGTATATGTTGGCTACAGCATGTTCAATGTAGGAATTGGATTGCACCAATAGGAATTCTATCTACCTCGATAGAAGAGGAGCAGCCCTATGATGATCATGAGAATCAAGTCCATAAAGCCCATGGCCATGGTAGAGTAAAATTATAGGAGTTTCTATTAGGTTTTTCACATTGAACTTGAATCGAATGATTAATTCATACGACGGATATTAGGGTTTGACGAGATCACCTTAACCCTAATCCGATCGGGGCTCAAGATAGAGGAACTTAATCACATAGAAAACTACACCGAGAGGTTCACTTTCAATTCTGATGGGTTGCCATCATATGCTATTAGGTGTCATTGATGGATTTTAGGAGCAATTAGAATGATTTGAATGATCGATCTTACTAGTTATCCGAATAAAAAATATTCTGATCCATCAAAAGGTATTTTGATGATGTCGATGATAGAGATCACGACATATCCCATTACCATATAGAACTAAACCTAACTGGCTCACACAAATAAGAATTTGGATCTGGATGTCATCAATTAGATTAACTCAGTTCAATTGATTTGAATAAGATTCAATTAGGTTCAAGGAAATCTTGCTAGCACACAATTGAGCCTAATGTTCTCCTTTAACAATCATTAAAACTTGTCTCAACTGATCCAAATATGCTTGGGCTCAGTTAGAAACCTTTGCTTGGTCTGACTGAAGCTTGTCTAGATCAAAAAATAATTATCTTAATTTATAAAATAAATTTGAGACAACACCTACCATTTTCCATCACCTACTAAATCTTGTCTTTGGACTTTGGTCAAATGTTGACCTTTGACACTTAGACATCTGCCCATGTGTCGTGCATCCATAGGAGAGAACCTTAGGCCTTGTCCCCCTACTAAAAAGTAGACAGGCAAGGGTTGCATGCCTAGGGAGGCATGCACCCCATGAGGATAAGATTTGGAGTCCCATATAGATGGGACTCTAGTTGCTTCAGGGAATCAAACTAGATGGTGCCAAGAAGACTTGTTTGACCCAATTCTGGCGCCATCTAAAGAGAGTTTTAAAGGACTCTAATCTGATTAGATCAAATGACGTCATCCTATCAATCAGATTTATATTTGATTGCCCAAAGGGCCATGATTGGTCGGGATGATGTGGCACTGCAAGGCGCATTGGGGTCTATATATACCCTGTTTATGCCAAGAATAGCGAGCTTCTGCCCTTAGCCCATGCCACAAAGCTTTTCTTCCTCCTTCTCCACGCCACCCTCTAGTACTCTCTCTCCTCTCCATGCTCGAGAGATTTTGGGGATGAGTTAGGTGCGATCCAAGCAAGTGAAAGATGACAGGAAAGGAAGAAGGCAGCACTGCTGCAAGAGACAATGGTTGTTCTTCAAAGATGTTTTTGATGACCTTCAAGATCAGATCTAGATCTAATTTTTGAAGGATTGATTGAGAAGAAGTAGATCTTCAGATCCTACCCAAGTGAATACCAGTAGAGGCCAGATGCTTGCATGGCTACGTCCAGAATCTCAGGCAAACATCGAGATCATCATAGGATAATTGGATTATCCAAAATAAAGGTATAAGTAAATTAGATTTAATTTAATTTAATTTTATTAGATCAATAAGATCAAATCTGAAGAGTCTTATATTTGATTAGAATCTTAGAAAAAAAATTTTAAAATATTTCTCTTGATCCAATCTAATCTGAACGAACCTGACTCGGGAAATAAGATTTTTCCTTCAACTAGTATCAGAAATAGGTTCCAAAATTCATTAGATCTGATTTTAATATTTTTTTGATCTAATAATTAGTTGATTTTAGATGTCACATGTGATGTGATTATATCTAAAATCAAAAAATAAAAAATTAAATAATTTAGATCTAAGATGTATGAGATGCATGACTAGACTAGGAATAGAATTATTCTATGTGTAGTCTAACATGATTATAATTTTAATTTAATTAATTATAATTTTTAAATTTATTTATTTATTATTTTTTGATATTATAAATATTATAATTAGATCTAAAAAATAAAAATAAATTTTTTTATATGAGATATGATAGATGTATATTTAGACTAGTTGTAGAATAGTTATACAAAATTATCTAGAATAAATTTTAATTTGATATGATCAAATTTAAATCTTATTTTTTAGATATTTATGAGATAATTTAGATCTAAAAATATGCATGATATAATACATGAGATGTATGGAAAACATATTCTTAGTTAGATTAATTTTTATATATGTGATATATGATGTGGATCTAACTAGTTTTGTAGATTTATCATGTTTTTGATTAAGACGTTCTCCTTGGCCGTCCGATCAAAAGAATGAAGTAGGGTTTAAAGGCCCTCTCCTTCCATTCAATGGGGTGTTCTTATGATGTGTAGGGATGCTGCGTGTTCATCCTTAATAAAAAATTTAAAACTTATTTTCTGCAAAATCCTAGATCCTGAAATCCTAAGATTTTATATACATATTTTATTTCTGAATCTTAAACTTAATTAAGAATTAAGATTATAAAATATATTAGGTCTAAAATTAAGAATTTTCAGATCTAAGATATATTCATAAAATTGGATTTGGACTTGGGTAGCTCAATTAGGTCTAGCGATTGATCAAACCGAATCAAGAATTGATTAGATGGGATCAAGAGTGCTTAAATTGACTAGCCAAATAGGATTAAGTCTGGATCAAGATCGAGTCACATGAGTGATCGATCAAATTAAGACCTAATTAGACTTAGTGGTTAGAGTCTGGATTATAGGTTAACCTGATTGGTTCTAGCTCAATAATTTAGTGTCTAAGGTAAGTTTGGCAGATATGACCGACTGGTTTTTAATTGAAAGCTACTCGACTCGAATGCATTATTATCAAGTTAGTGGCATATCCCTTCCATCGGTCTCACATACCTAGCCATATTTGTTGGCTCAATCCTGATCTAAGGTGGCTAAAAATCTGAGCTAAGCCATGCCACTAGGTTAGTCATAATAGTTATGGCTATGTTAAGTCATGTTTAAAGAGACCTAAATCAAATCATCCTAAGAAAAGATTTAATCTAAGATCTTCCACCATTGTAGTAGATGTGTGGGCCCTTTTTGGGATTGATTACTCTCGGTTGGTTACAATGGTTCAGTTGCACTGGAAAAATGCAACCATGTCTATTAGGCATTGGATGCTAGGAGCTGGAGGATGGATTGGGCTCAATATTTTGGATATGGTGAGAGATCCTATTAGAAATCCAATATGTGCAAATGGTGGGTCTGACTTAACTAAGGAATGGATCAATATTCTAGGCATGGTGAGATTCATTAATTAGAGACCAAGCCTAGGTGCACCATAATTAGAGAATTATTGGACAAGAGTTGTTTAGTCATTACCTAATCCATCATCCATAACTGTTAGGTGAGGTGATGAGTCAGTTTGTGAGACTGCACCACCCACTAGAAATCAGTAATCATGCAGATTTTTGCATCTCTATAGAGAAAGTGTAGGGATCAAAGAAAATAGTGAAAGCTAATTTATTTAAAAATAAAACCACTAAACAAATTGATCAAGTCTTAATTATAAAATCTAAGTAGAAACTTTGACTATCTACAGAAAAAAGAAAAATATCTGCATCCAACTCACTAGCCCGTATCCTAGACACCCGTAGACTGACCGGACCCAATTATAAGAATTGGCTCTAAAATTTTAAAATTATTTTAGGTTCTAAGAAGTTGACTCATGTATTAGACCAGGATCCTCCCACCTTCCCAGCTCATCATCTACTGAATAGAGAGTGTCTCTTGACAAATGGATGGATGAAAATAATAAGATTAGATATTACATGTTGGGCTCGATATCTGATGAGCTTCAGCGTCAACATGAAGATATCAAGACTATCCGTCAAATGTTAGCTCATCTGTAAGAGTTGTTTGGTGGACAGAGTCGCACAGCCAAATATCAGATTGCTAAGCGACTATTTAAAGCTAAAATGCATGATGGACAATCAGTCCATGATCATTGTCTGATGATGATCAAGGACTTGGAAGAGCTTGAGAAGCTTGGAGTGAAGTTAGATCAGGATCTATAGAATGATATAATTCTGCAATCCTTGATTGATGTGTATGGCCAGTTCATCATGATGTACCATATGCATAAACTTCAGAATACTCTGGCTGAGCTTATGAATATGTTGGTTACTACTGAGCTTTCTATGAAAGATTCTAAAGGCTCAGTATATGCTATGAAATGGACTTCTTTCAAAAGAAAGTTTTTTAGAAAGAAGAAGAAGTTGATGAAACAATAGAAGATGGAAGAAGGAAAGAAAAAGAAGACAAAGCTAAAGAAGAAGGCCGCTAACAAAGGAAAGTGTTTCCATTGTAATACTGACGGCCATTGAAAGCAGAACTGCCCTACATACCTGGCCACCCTGAAGAATAAGAAGGAGACAGGTCCTTCTGGAGGTATGCTCGTTATTGAATCTAACCTTACGATTTCTTCTACATTCAGTTGGGTGCTTGACTCTAGTTCTAGTGCTCATTTGTGCACTTCCATGTAGGATCTTAAGGATAGCAGAAGGCTGAGGGATGGTGAGATGAACCTACATGTCAAAAATGGTGCAAGGGTTGCTACTGTGGCTATGAAAATCTACCCTCTTCAACTACCATCTGACTTAGATTTAGTACGTAGGAATTGTTATTATGTGCCTACTGCAAGCAGAAATTTGATTTATGTTTCATGTTTAGCACAAGAAGGCTATGTAATTAATTTTCTTAAGGACTATTATAATATTCTTCATGAAAGAAATAAAATTATGAGTGGTTTCCTCATTAGTGATCTCTACCAGTTACATATTGATATATCTATCTTTAATATCGAACAAAATATGAATGCCATAAGATCAAAATTACCTAGGGATAGTCCAAACAATAGGTATCTATGGCACCTAAGGCTAGGTCATATAGCAGAAGATAGGGTTAACAAATTGAAGAAAATCGAGCTATTGAGTTCATTGACTTTTGAGTCATATCCAATTTATGAATCATGTCTTCATGGAAAAATGACTAAGCTCCCTTTTGTAGGACATGGAGAAAGGGCCATGGAACTACTTGCCCTAGTACATACTGATGTGTGCGGTCCATTTGATGTGCTGGCTAGAGGCAACTTTGACTACTTCATAACCTTTATCGATGATTTATCTCGGTATGGGTATGTGTATCTTATGAGATACAAGTCTGAAGCCTTTGAAAAGTTTAAGAAATTCAGACATAAATTTGAAAAGCAAACTAAAAAATCTATTAAGATTCTTTGATCAGATCAAGGAGGTGAATATCTTAGTTGAAAATTTCTAAACTATCTCAAGCAAAATGGCATAGTCTCTCAATGAACTCCACCTGGAACACCTCAACTCAACGGAATTTTAGAATGGAGGAACCAAATCCTATTAGATATGATCCAATCCATGATGAGCTTCATAGACCTTCCTGATTTTCTTTGGGAAGATAGTTTGTTAACTACTATATATTTACTGAATAGGATTTCCTCTAAAATCATTTCTACCACACCATATGAGATATGGCATGGTAAGAAAGCAAGTCCAAGTCATCTTAGAATTTGGGGTTGTCTAGCTCATGTCAAAAGACAACAAGCGGACAAATTAGACTATAGATCCTTTAGAGCTCGATTTGTAGGAAATCCTAAAGAGTCATTAGGATATTATTTCTACATTCTAGAAGACCATAATGTGATTATGAGTCGGCATGCTATTTTTTTAAAAAAATAGTTTATTCAAGATGGCGGTATTGGAAAGCAGATCAAGCTCGAGGAGAAAGTCTTATAAGAGCAATGAAATAAGTACCCTATGGAACTAAATTAGGTGGAGCCAATACAATCACTACCTCCTCCACCTCGTAGATCGAAAATGATTTTCCATCCCCTTGAGAGGTACTTAGGTACTATTTCAGAGAAAGTAGAGAAAATATTCCTCATAGGCAATAGTGTTCGTGGTGATGATCCCAAAATCTATGAGAGGCGATATCAGATGTCGACTCCGAGAAATGATTAGAGGCAATGAAGTCAAAAATTGACTTGATGCACTTAAACCAAGTCTGGATCTTAGTAGATCCACTTGAAGGTATAGTACCTATTGAGTGTAAATGGATCTACAGGAGAAAGATTGGTGCAGATGAAAATGTGGAGATATTCAAAGCTAGATTAGTGGCAAAAAGATATAGTCTGCATGAAGGCATTGACAATCAGGATACCTTTTCATTAGTAGCTATGTTAAAATTCATCCACATATTGCTTGCTGTTGTAGCCTATTTTGATTATGAAATATGGCAAATGGATGTGAAAATGGCATTCTTAAATGGATACCATGAGAAAGATATCTATATAGAATAGCTGCTAGATTTCACATCCAGTGATGTTGATCATAAAGTATGCAAGCTGCAAAGGTCCATATATGTACTTAAGCAAGCATCTCGAAGCTGGAATACTCATTTTAATGGTGTGATCAAATTATTTGATTTCATCAAGAATGAGGAGGAACCATGTGTTTTCAAATGGGTCAGTGGGAGCATTATTGTTTTCCTTGTACTGTACGTGGATGATATCCTCCTTATTGGGAATGATATTCCCATGTTGACCATAGTTAAAATATGGTTATCTAAAGAATTCTTCATGAAAGACCTAGGAGAAGCATCCTTTATTCTAGAAATTAATGTCTATAGAGATAGACCGAATGGGATGCTAGGTCTTTCATAGAAGACATACAGAGAGGAAGTCTTAAAGAGATTTAGCATGGAAAACTCCAAGAGTGGATTAGTATCCTTCAAACATAGCATTCATCTTTCCAAGAAAATATGTTCCAACACATTTGAGAAGATTGAATGCATAAGCAAGATCCCTTATGCTTTAGCAATATAGAGCCTCATGTATGCTATGTTATGTACACGACCTGATATAGCCCATGCTATGAGTGTCACGAGTAGAAATCAGTCAAATCCAGATGAAGAACTAAGGATATGTTGTTCATGCATGAAATGTATCCTTAAGTACTTAAGAAGAACTAAGGATATGTTGTTAGTTTTTGGTAATGGAGAACTCCAAGTCTAGGGGTATACAGACTTGGATTTTATGTCCGATATAGATGATCGAAAGTCAACGTTTGAGAGTCTATTTGTATGTAATGGTGGTGCTGTCAGTTGAAAGAGTTCTCCATGGAAGCAGATAGTAATAGCAGACTCCACCATAGAAGTAGAGTATATCGCTGCATCAGAAGCTACGAAGGTGGCATTCTAGTACAAAAAATTCATCGTAGAGATTGCTGTGATGCCATCGGGTAACATTCCTCTGTACTGCGATAATAATGGCACCATAGTCCTAGCTAAGGAGTCGAGGTCTCACCAAAAATCCAAGCACATCGAGCGGTGATACCACCTTATTAACAATTATCTCGAGAAAGGTTACGTTGAGGATAAGAGAGTCGACTCCACAGACAATGCAGCAGACCCACTCACAAAGCCATTGGGCCAGCAGAAGATCGAAGCCCACCTTAAGAAGATGGAACTTAGATTTGTAGCCAATTGGCTTTAGGTCAAGTGGGAGTTTGTTAGACATGTGTGCCCTTGTAGCCAGATTGGCTAACACTTGTAATACACTTCTAAAGGCAAAATTATAATTTTGACTATAAATAATAAAATGGTTTATTTTCTATCATAATATATATTTGAAAGTGTTGTGATACATCCCTTGAGTTAATGGCATTGATAGTTCATATTTTTAAGAGTTGAAAATTTAAGACATGAATTTTCATTACTAACTCATAAAATGCTTTCGATCATAGGACCATCATGAGGATGGTGATTGATCTAGAAGGTTGGTGTACGATCGCTTCTTTAGAATAGATGAGTTTTGAGTCTACGGTGTAAAGACATCAGAGCGAGAGTATAGGTACTCATTAGAGAATGAGGACACTGAGTGTGACCACCTCGAGCAGTCATGAGGAAGTCTACCTTCTCATCGATGACTGGCTTGAAGCTGCAGTGGTGTGTCTGGTTCTTTGATCTGAGATGCATTGGCAGTTCACCTTGAGGGAGTTATAGTTTGACTACACCATAACTCGATCTTCTAGCCATTTAGAATCTTGAGGTGTATGTTGGCTACAGCATGTTCAATGTAGGAATTGGATTGCACCAATAGGAATTCTATCTACCTCGATAGAAGAGGAGCAGTCCTATGATGATCATGAGAATCAAGTCCATAAAGCCCATGGCCATGGCAGAGTGAAATTATAGAAGGAGTTTCTATTAGGATTTTCACATTGACTTGAATCGAATGATTAATTCATATGACGAATATTAGGGTTTGACGAGATCACCTTAACCCTAATTCAGTCGGGGCTCAAGATAGAGAAATATAATCACATAGAAAACTATATCGAGAGGTTCACTTTCAATTCTGATGGGTTGCCAGCATATGCTGCTAGGTATCACTGGTAAATTTTAGGAGCAATTAGAATGATTTGAATGATTGATCATACTAGTTATCTAAATCAGAAAAGTTCTGATCCATCGAAAGGTATTTTGATAATGTCGATGATAGAGATCATGACATATCCTATTACCATACAGAACTAAACCTAACTGGATCACACAAATAAGGATTTGGATCTGGATATCATCAATTGGATGAACCCAGTTCAATTGATTTGAATAAGATTCAATTAGGTTCAAGAAAATCGTGCTAGCGCATGATTGAGCCTAATGTTCTCCTTCAATAATCATTAAAACTTATCTCAACTGAGTCATATTTGTTTGGGCTCACTCAAAAATCTTTACTTGGTTTAACTGGAGCTTGTCTAGATTAGAAAGGATTGTCTTAATTTATGAAATAAATTTGAGACAATACCTACCATTTTTCTATTAGATATGTGTACCCTAGAAGCTAGAATTGGCTGATACTTGTAATACACTTCTAAGGATAAAATTATAATTTTGACTATAAATAATAAAATAAATTATTTTTCATCACATATATGTATTTAGTGTTTGTGATACATCCCTTGAGTTAATGGTAATGATAATTCATATTTTCAAGAGTTGAAAATTTAAGACATGAATTATCATTATTAACTCATAAAATGCTCTTGACCATAGGATCATCATGAGGATGATGATTGATCCAGAAGGTTAGTGTACAATCGCTTTTTTATAGTAGATGAGTCTTGAATATATAGTGTAGAGACATCGGAGCGAGAGTATAGGTACTCGTTAGAGAATGAGGGCACTGAGCGTGACCACCTCGATAGTCATAAGGAAGTCTACCTTCTCATCGATGACTGACTCGATGGTGCAGTGGTGTGTTTGGTTCTTTGACCTGAGGTGCATCGATAGTTCACCTTGAGGGTGTTATAGTTTGACTACACCATGACTCAATATCCTAGCCATTCGAAATTTTGAGGTGTATGTTGGCTATAGCATGTTCATTGTAGGAATTGGATTGCACCAAGATGGAATCTATCTACCTCGGTGGATGAGGAGCAGCCCTATGATGATCATGAGAATCAAGTCCATAAGCCCATGGCCATGGCAGAATGTGAAATAATAGAAAGAGTTTCTATTAAAGATTTTCACATTGGACTTGAATCGAATGATTAAATCATATGATAAGAATTAGGGTTTGATGAGTTCACCTTAACCCTAATCTGATCAGGGGCTCAAGATAGAAGAACTTAATCACACAAGGTAGCTGCACCAAGAGGTTCATTTTTAGCATTTTGATGGGTTGCCACCATATACTGCTAGGTGTCACTGGTGGATTTTGGGAGCAATTAGAATGATTTAGATGATCGATCATTCTAGCTGTTCGAATCAGAAGAGTTCTGATCCATCGAAAGAAGTTTCGATGATGTCGATGATAGAGATCATGACATATCCCATTACCATACAGAACTGAACCTAACTGGATCACACAAACAAGGGTTTGGAATCTGGATGATCATCAATTGGACTAACTCAGTTCAGTTGATTTGAAAAAGATTCAATTAGGTTTAGGAAAATCATGCTAGCACGTGATTGAACCTAATGTTCTCCTTTTTTCTATCATAAAAGTTATCTCGACCGAGCCAAATGAGTTTGTGCTCACTCAGGTACCTTTACCTAGTCTGACTAGAGCTTGTCCAAGTTAGAAAAGGATTGTCTTAATTTATGAGATAAATTTGAGACAACACCTGCTATTTTTCATCACCTACTAGTTCTTGTACTTTGACTTAGTCAAACGTTGACCTTCGATCCTTGGACCTCTGTCATGTGTCACGCACTTATTAGAGAGCAGATAGGGGCTTGTCCCCTCTCTACAAATTGGAAAGAAAAGGGGTGCACGCCATCCTAGGCGTGCGCCCATGGATAGGGATGCTGGAGTCCTATACGGATGAGACTCCAGGTTGCTTGTTGGATTCAAACTAGATGACCCTCACCTATAGACTTTAACCAATATTGGGTGCCACCTCAAGATAAATACATGGGTCTCTCATTCCATCAATCGATTTAGATCTGATTGAACGAAGCAATGTGATTAGTCGGGGTGATGCAGCACTGCATGGTGCAGCAGAGTCTATAAATAGACCCTGTCTGTGCCCACTTTAAAAAAACTTCTCTCCTAGCCCATGCCCCAAGGCTATCCCTCTCCCTTCTCCATGTCAACATCTAGCCCTCTCTCTCCTCTCCATGCTAAAGATAGTTGGGTTCTTCAGATTAGTGCAAGTCAGGCAAGAAAAGGCTGACGGAAAAGGAAGAAGGCAGCACTGTTGCAGTGATGATGGATGATCTTCAGAAGGTGTTTTGAAGATCCTCCAAATCAGATTCAGATCTAATTTTTGGAGAAAGGAAAGAGTAGAAGAAGATCTCTAGATCCAGTCTGAGTAGATATCGGTAGAGGCTAGGCGCTTGCGTGGCTAGATCTAGAACCTCAGAGCTTCCGCAAAATCATCATCGGGTAATCAGATTACCTAGGATTAAGGTAAAATTAAATTAGTTTTAATTTAATTTAATTATTTTAAATTATCAGATCATAAATTTGATCTAAGAAGTGTCAGATCTGATTTGGATCTGAGAGAAGAATTTTTAAAATATGCCTCTCGATCCAATCAGATCCGAACGAACCTGACCCGGGAAATCAGGATTTTTCCTTCAACTGGTATCAGAGCCAGGCTCTTATTAAACTTATTTAAATCTGATTTAATTTTATTAATTAGTAATTTTAAATATCACATGAGATATAATTAGATATAAAATCAGAAAATTAAAAATTAAAATAAATTAATTTAGGATCTAAGATTATGAAGATATGCATGACTAGTTCTAGGAATAGAATTAGTTCTATAGAATAGTCTAGTTTGATCATAATTTTTGATTTAATTAAAATCATATTTTAGATCTATTTATTTACTATTTTTTGATATTATAAATATTATAATTAACATCTAAAAAATAAAAAATAAAATAAAATTTAATTTTAATTCATATGAGATATGATTGATGCATGTCTAGACTAGTTGTAGAATAGTTCTACATAATAGGTCTAGATTAGAATTTATTTTGATAAGATCAATTTAAATCTAATTTTTTAGATTATTATGAGATAATTTAGATCTGAAAAATATGCATGATTCGATACATGAGATGTATGCAAAATATGCCATAATTAGATCTATTTTTTATATGAGATATATGATATAGATCTAAAACTTATTTTTGTAGATTATTGTATGTTCCTGATTAAGGCATTCCTCTTGGCCGTCCGATCATAAGAACGAAGAAGGGTTTAAAGGCCCCTCTCCTTCCCATTCGATGGGGTGTTCTTATGATGTGTAGGGGTGCTGCACGTGTTCGTCCTTAATCAGAAAATTAAAAACTTACTTTCTGCAAAACCCTAGATCCTGAAACCCTAGGATTTATTGTGCATATTTTGTTTATGAACCCTACTTAATTAAGAATTAAGTTTATGAAATATTAATTAGGTCTAAAATTGAGAATTTCAGATCTAAGACATATTCATAATACTGGGTTCGGGCTTGGGTAGCTCAATTAGGTCTAAGCGGTTGATCAAACCGAATCAAGAGTTGGTTAGATGGGATCAACAATGCTTAAATTGACCAGCCTAATAGGATTAAGTCTGGGTCAAGATCGAGTCACGATGATCATCAAGCAAGACCTAATTAGGCTCAGAGGTTAGAGTCTGGATTGTAGGCTAACCCAATTGGTTCTGGCTCAATAATTTGGTGTCTAAGGTAAGTTTGGCACATACGACCGACTGATTTTTAATTGGAGAGCTACTCGACCTCTGAATGCATTCTTGTACGAGTTAATGGCATATTCCTTCCACCGGTCTCACTTACCTGGCCATATCTGTTGACACAGTTCTGATCTGAGGTGGTCAATAATCCGAGCTAACCCATGCCACTAGGTTAGTCATAATTGTTATGACTAAGCCAAGTCTAGTTTAATGAGACCTGAATCAATTCTCCCTAAGAAAAGATTAAGTCTGAGGTCTTCCACCATTGTAGATGTGCGGGCCCTTCCCGGGGTTGATTGTTCTCGGCTGGATACAGTGGCTCAGTTGCACCGGAAAGATGCAACCATGTCTATTAGGCATTGGATGCTATGGGCTGGAGGATGAGTTGGGCTCAATATTTTGGATACGGTGAGAGACTCAATTAGGAATCCCAGTCTATGCAAATGGTGGGTCTGACTTAACTAAGGAGTGGATCAATATTTTGGATACGGTGAGATTCATGAATTAGAGACCAAGTTTGGGTGCACCATGATTAGAGAATCATTGAACAAGAGTTGTTCACTCATTGGCTAACCCATCACCAATAACTGTTAGGTGAGGTGATGAGTCAGTTGGTGAGACCGCACCACCCACTAGAAATCATTAATCGTGGAGATTTTTGCATCTCTACAGAGGGAGTGTAGGGATCCGAGAAAATAGTGGGAGCTAATTTGTTTAAAAATAAAATCCCTAAATAAATTGGTCAAGTCAAAATTACAGTATCTAACTAGAATCTTTGACTCTCTATAGGAAAATGTCTGCATCCAACCCATTGGCACGTATCCTGGACACACATAGACTGACTGGACCCAATTATAAAGATTGGCTCAGGAACTACAAAATTATTTTGGGTTCTGAGAAGTTAACCCATGTATTGGACCAGGACCCTCCCACCTTACCAGCCCGTCCATCTGCTTGAACAGAGAGCGTCTCTGGAAAAATGGATAGACGAAGATAATAAGGCCAGATATTACATGTTGGGCTCGATGTCTGATGAGCTCCAGCGCCAACATGAAGATATCGGGACTGCTCGCCAAATGTTGGCTCACCTGCATAGGAGATGTTTGGTGAACAGAGTCGCGCAGCCAAATATCAAGTCACGAAATGACTTTTTAAGGCTAAGATGCGTGATGGGCAGTCAGTCCAAGATCACTGTCTGACAATGATCAAGGACATGGAAGAGCTTGAGAAGCTCGGTGTGAAGTTAGACTTGGACCTGCAGAACGATATTATTCTGCAATCCTTGACTGATGCATATGGGCAATTCATCATGAATTACCACATGCATAAACTTCAAAATTCCTTGGCCGAATTAATGAATATGCTGGTTACCGCTGAGCTTTCTATGAAAGGTTCTAAAGGCTCAGTTCTTGCTATGGAACGGACTTCTTCCAAAAGAAAGTCTTATGGAAAGAAAAAGAAGTCTGTGAAAAAGCAAAAGGTGGAAGGATCAAAGAAGAAGAAGGCAGAGCCGAAGAAAAAGGCCGATGTCAAAGGAAAGTGTTTCCATTGCAACAGCGACGGCCATTGGAAGCGGAACTGCCCTACTTACCTGGCCACCCTGAAGAACAAGAAGGAAGGTCCTTCTGGAGGTATGCTCGTTATTGAGTCTAACCTTACGGTTTCTTCTGCATCCAGTTGGGTGCTTGACTCTGGTTCTAGTGCTCATCTGTGCACTTCTATGCAGGGTCTTGAGGATAGCAGGAGGCTGAGGGATGGAGACATGATCCTACGCATCGGTAATGGAGCAAGAGTTGCTGCAGTAGCCGTGGGAACATACCCTCTTCGATTACCATCTGGTTTAGACTTAGTTTTGAAAGACTGTTATTATTGTGCCTGCAGCTAGCAGGAATTTGATTTCTGTTTCATGCTTAGCACAAGAAGGTTATGTGATCACCTTCTTTAAGGACCATTGTAACATTCTTTATGAAAGAAATAAAATTGCAAATGGTTTCCTTATTAATGGTCTTTATCAGCTACATATTGATGTACCTATTCTAACTATCGAGCAAAACGTGAATGCCAAACGACCTAGGGATAGTCCAAATGACAGATATCTATGGCACCTGAGATTAGGTCATATAGCAGAAGATAGGATCAACAAATTGGAGAAAAATGGGCTATTGAGTCCATTGACTTCTGAGTCATATCCAACTTGTGAATCTTGTCTTCAAGGCAAAATGACTAAACTCCCTTTTGTTGGACATGGGGAGAGGGCCACAGATCTCCTTGCCCTAGTACATACTGATGTGTGCGGCCCATTTGATGTGCCGGCTAGAGGCAATTTTGTCTACTTCATTACCTTTACCGATGATCTGTCTAGGTATGGGTATGTGTATCTTATGAGACACAAGTCTGAAGCTTTTGAAAAGTTCAAAGAATTCAGACATGAAGTAGAAAAACAAACTGAAAAACCCATTAAGGTTCTTCGATCAGATCGAGGAGGTGAATACCTTAGCCGGGAATTCCTAGACTATCTCAAGGAAAATGGCATAGTCTCTCAATGGACTCCACCAGGAACACCTCAACTCAACGGGGTTTCAGAATGGAGAAATCGGACTCTATTGGATATGGTTCGATCCATGATGAGCTTCACAGACCTCCCTGATTTTCTTTGGGGACACTCATTATTAACTTCAATTTATCTACTGAATAGGGTTCCCTCTAAAACCGTTCCTACCACACCGTATGAGATATGGCACGGTAAGAAACCAAGTCTGAGTCATCTCAGAATTTGGGGTTGTCCGGCTCATGTCAAAAGACAACAAGCGGACAAGTTAGAGTTTAGGTCCTTTAGAGCTCGATTCATAGGATATCCTAAAGAGTCATTAGGATACTATTTCTACATTCCAGAAGACCACAATGTGATTGTGAGTCGACATGCCATCTTTCTTGAAAAATAGTTTATTCAAGATAGCGGCATTGGAAAGCAGATCAAGCTTGATGAGAAAGTCTCACAAGTAGAACGAGCTAAGGACCAAGTTGGAACCAAATCAGGTTGAGCCAATAAGAACACTACCTCCTCCACCTCGTAGATCGGAAAGAGTTTTCCCGTCCCCCTGAAAGATACTTAGGTATTATTTCAGAGGAAGTAGAGGAAATGTTCCTCGTAGGTAATGGTGCTCATGGTGATGATCCCAAAACCTACAACGAGGCGATATCAGATATCGACTCCGAGAAATGGCTAGAGGCAATGCAGTCAGAAATTGACTCGATGCACTCAAACCAAGTCTGGACCTTGGTAGATCCACCAGAAGGTATAGTACCTATTGGGTGTAAATGGATCTTCAAGAGAAAGATTGGTGCAGATGGGAATGTGGAGACATTCAAGGCTAGACTAGTGGCAAAAGGTTATAGTCAACGCGAAGGCATTGACTATCAGGATACCTTTTCCCCAGTGGCTATGCTAAAATCCATCCGCACATTGCTTGCCGTTGCAGCCTATTTCGATTATGAAATATGGCAAATGGACGTGAAAACGGCATTCTTAAATGGATATCTTGAGGAAGATATCTATATGGAACAGCCGCTAGGTTTCACATCCAGTGATACTGATCACAAGGTTTGCAAGCTGCAAAGGTCCATATATGGACTTAAGCAAGCATCTCGGAGCTGGAACACTCGTTTCAATGATGTGATCAAAAAGTTTGGTTTCATCAAAAATGAAGAGGAACCATGTGTTTTCAAAAAGGGTCAGTGGGAGCGCTGTTGTCTTCCTCGTATTGTACGTGGATGACATCCTCCTTATTGGGAATGATATTCCCATGTTGACATCAGTCAAGATGTGGTTGTCCAAGGAATTCTCCATGAAAGACCTAGGTGAAGCATCCTTTATTCTAGGAATTAAGGTCTATAGGGATAGACCGAATAGGATGCTAGGACTTTCACAGAAGATGTACATAGAGGAAAGTACTAAAGAGGTTTAGTATGGAAAACTCTAAGAGGGGATTAATACCCTTCAGACATGGTATTCATCTTTCCAAGAAGATGTGCCCTAGCACACCTGAGGAAATAGAACGCATGAGCAAGATCCCTTATGCTTCTGCAATAGGGAGCCTCATGTATGCCATGCTATGTACACGACCTGATATAGCCCATGCTGTGAGTGTCACAAGCAGATATCAGTCAAATCCAGGTGAAGAACACTGGACTTCTGTGAAATGTATCCTTAAGTACTTGAGAAGAACTAAGGATATGATGTTGGTCTTTGGTAATGGAGAACTCCAAGTCCAGGGATACACAGACTCGGATTTCATGTCCGATATAGATGATCGAAAGTCGACATCTGGGAGTCTGTTTGTGTGCAATGGTGGAGCTATCAGCTGGAAGAGTTCCAAGCAAACAGTGATAGCAGATTCCACCATGGAAGCAGAATATATCGCTGCATCAGAGGCTGCAAAGGAAGCATTCTGGTATAAGAAGTTTGCCATAGAGAATCGGAGTAATGCCATCAGATGCCATTCCTCTATACTGCGACAAATAATGGCGCCATAGCCCTTGCTAAGGAGCCAAGGTCTCACCAGAAATCCAAGCACATTGAGCGGCGATACCACCTCATCCACGATTACCTCGAGAAGGGTTACGTCGAGGTCAAGAGAGTCGACTCCGTAGATAATGTGGCAGACCCACTTACAAAGCCGTTGGGCCAGCAGAAGATCGAAGCCCACCTTGAGAAGATGGGACTTAGACTTGTAGCCAATTGGCTTTAGGACAAGTGGGAGATTTGTTAGATATATGTGCCCTAGAAGCCAGAATTGGCTGACACTTGTAATACACTTCTAGGGGCAAAATTATAATTTTGACTAAAATCAATAAAATGGATTATTTTCTATCACATATGTGTATTTAGTGTCTGTGATACATCCTTTGAGTTAATGGTAATGATAATTCATATTTTCAAGAGTTGAAAATTTAAGACATGAATAATCATTATTAACTCATAAAATTGCTCCTGACCATAGGATCATCACGAGGATGGTGATTGATCCGAAGGTTGGTGTACAATCGCTTCTCTTTAGTAGATGAGTCTTGAGTCTATGGTGTAGGAGACACCGGAGCGAGAGTACAGGTACTCGTTTAGAGAATGAGGGCACTGAGCGTGACCACCTCGAGTAGTCATTAGGGAAGTCTACCTTCTCGTCAATGACTGACTCGATGCTGCAGTAGTGTGTCTGGTTCTTTGACCTGAGGTGCATCGGCAGTTCACCTTGAGGGTGTTATAGTTTGACTACACCATTACTCGGTCTCCTAGCCATATGGAACCCTGAGGTGTATGTTGGCTATAGCATGTTCATTGTAGGAACTGGATGGCATCAAGATGGAATCTATCTACCTCGGTGGTAGAGGAGCAGCCCTATGATGATCATGAGAATCAAGTCCAGAAGCCCATGGCCATGGCAGAGTGAAATAATAGAAAGAGTTTCTATTTAGATTTTCACATTGGACTCGAATCGAATGATTACATCATATGATAGAGACTAGGGTTTGACGAGTTCACCTTAACCCTAATCTGATCGAGGGCTCAAGATAGAAGAACTTAAATCACACAGGTAGCTGCACCAAGAGGTTCATTTTTAGCTCTGATGGGTTGCCACCATATACTGCTAGGTGTCACTAGTGGATTTTGGGAGCAATTAGAATGATTTAGATGATCGATCATTCTAGCTGTATCTGAATCAGAAGAGTTCTGATCCATCGAAAGGAGTTTCGATGATGTCGATAATGGAGATCATGACATATCCCATTACCATACAGAACTAAACCTAACTGGGTCACACAAATAAGGGTTTGAATTTGGTGATCATAAATTGAATTGATCCAGTTCAATTGATCTGAATGAGATTCAATTAGATTCAAGAAAATCATGCTAGCACATGATTGAACCTAACGTTCTCCTTTTTCTATCATAAAAGTTGTCTCGACTGAGCCAAATGAGTTTGTGTTCACTCAGGTACCTTTACCTAGTCTGACTGGAGCTTATCCAAGTCAAAAAATGATTGTCTTAATTTATGAGATAAATTTGAGACAACACCTGCTATTTTTCATCACCTGCTAGTTCTTATACTTTGACTTGGTCAAACGTTGACCTTCGACCCTTGGACATCTGTCATGTGTCACGCACTTATTGGAGAGCAGATAGGGGCTTGTCCCCTCTCTACAAATTAGAAAGAAAAGGGGTGCACGCCATCCTAGGCGTGCGCCCATGGATAGGGATGCTGGAGTCCCATACGGATGAGACTCCAGGTTGCTTGTTGGATTCAAACTAGGTGACCCTCACCTATAGACTTTAAACAGTCTTGGGTGCCACCTCAAGATAAATCCATGGGTCTCTCATTCCATCAATCAGATTTAGATCTGATTGAATGAAGCAATGTGATTAGTCGGGGTGATGCAGCACTGCATGGCGCAACAAAGTCAATAAATAGACCCTATCTGTGCCCACTTTAAAAAAACTTCTCTCCTAACCCACACCCCAAGGCTATCCCTCTCCCTTCTCCATGCCAACATCTAGCCCTCTCTCTCCTCTCCACGACCAAGATAGTTGGGTTTTTCAGATTAGTGTGACTCAGGCAAGGAAAGGCTGACGAAAAAGAAAGAAGGCAGCACTACTGCAGAGACGACGGCTGATCTTCAGAAGGTGTTTTGAAGATCCTCCAATTCAGATCAAGATCTGATTTTTGGAGAAAAGAAAGAGTAGGAGAAGATCTCTAGATCTAGTCCATGTGGATACCGATAGAGGCCAGGCGCTTATATGGCTAGATCCAAAACCTTAGAGCTTCGGCAACATCATCAACGGGTAATCAGATTACCCATGATCAAGGTAAAATTAAATTAGTTTTAATTTAATTTAATTTTTTTTAATTATCAAATCATAAAATAGATCTGAAAAGTGCTAGATTTGATCTTGATCTAAGAGAAGAATTTTTGAAATATGCCTCTCGATTCAATCAGATCCGAACGAACCTGACTCAAAAAATCAGGATTTTTTCTTCATTTTCGTCTCTTGCTAAATCTTGTCTTTGGACTTTGGTCAAATTTTGACCTTTGATATTTAGACATCTGCTCATGTGTCATGCATCCATAGGAGAGAACCTTGGGCTTTGTCCTCCTACTAAAAAGCAGACAGGCAAGGGGTGCACACTAAGGGAGGCATGCGCCCCATGAGGATAAGATTTGGAGTCCCATATAGATGGGACTCTAGTTGCTTCAGGGAATCAAACTAGTTAGTGCCAAGAAGACTTGTTTGACCCAATCTTGGCACCATCTAAGGTGAATTTTGAGAAACTATATGAAGGGAAATCCTGATTTTTCGATCCAGGTTCGTTCAGTTCTGATCAGATCAAGAGATATATTTCAAAAAAATTTTCTCTTGGATCTATATCACATCTGAGATGTTTCAAATTTGATTCTTATTATTTTAATGATTAAAATAAATTCAGATAAATTAAATCAAATTTAACTTACCTTGAATCGGGTAATCCTATTATCCATTGATGATCTTGTATGCAGAGGAAGGTTCTGGATCTAGCCACGCAAGCGCTTGACCTCTACCGGTATCCACTCAGGCTGGATCTAGAGATCCTCTTCTCCTCTATCACACCTCCAAAAATCAGATCTAGATCTAATCTGGAGGATCTTCGAAACTTCTTTTGAAGATCAGCAGTCGTCTTTTGCAGTAGTGCAGCCTTCTAGCTTTTGCTCGCCTTTCTCTTGCTTGAATCGCACCAACAAAAATCCAAAACTCCTTTTGGACATGGAGAGCAAGGGGAGAAGGTGGCTTGGCATGGAGAAGGAGGGGAGAGGCAGCCTAGGGGCGTGGGGAATTATGATTCAATCATCTCATATAATTTGAGTTGGGCACAGGGTCTTATTTATAGACTAACTGTGATCCAACTTCTCTTCTTCCCAACCAATCACAACCCTTTGTGAAATCAGATCTAAATCTGATTGGTGGGAATAGAGTCCCCTGGATTCCTCCTTAGAGGGTGCCTAAGACCAGTCAAAGTTGGTTCTTAGAAGAACTCTAATTGGAATCCAAAAAGGAGATGGAGTCCTTGTCCAACAAGGACTCCTAGGCGCCTCCAACTTGGGCACACGCCTAGGGTGGCGTGCGCCCTCCTCCTTGCCAGGTTCTGGCAGGGGGACAGGCCCCCACCAGCTCTCCAATAGGTGCATGACATGTGGTCAAAAGTCAAAGTGTCAATGGTCAACGTTTGACCAGTCAAAGGTAGACTTTTGACCAAAGTCAAAGAACAAGAAATGGCAGGTGACCAAAAATGGCAGGTAATGTCTTACAAAATAAGACAACCTTTTCTGACTTGGACAACCTCCAGTCAGACCATATGAAGGCCTCTGATTGAGCACAAACTCCTTTGGCTCAGATAGGACAACTTATTTATGATAGTAAAAGAAGAACGTTAGGTTCAATCGAGTGCTAGCACGATTTCCTTGAACCTAATTGAATCTCATTCAGATCAATTGAACTAGATCAGTTCAATTGATGATCACCAGATTCAAACCCTTGTTTGTGTGACCCAGTTAGGTTCAGTTCTGTATGGTAATGGGATATGTCATGATCTCTATCATCGACATCATCGAAACTCCTTTCGATGGATCAGAACTCTTCTGATTCGAACAGCTAGAATGATCGATCATCTAAATCATTCTAATTGCTCCCAAAATCCACCAGTGACACCTAGCAGTATATGGTGGCAACCCATCAGAGCTGAATGCGAACCTCTTGGTGCAGCTACCTGTGTGATTAAGTTCTTCTATCTTGAGCCCCGATCAGATTAGGGTTAAGGTGAAACTCGTCAAACCCTAGTCTCTGTCATATGATGTAATCATTCGATTCGAGTCCAATGTGAAAATCTAAATAGAAACTCTTTCTATTATTTCACTCTGCCATGGCCATGGGCTTCTGGACTTGATTCTCATGATTATCATAGGGCTGCTCCTCTACCACCGAGGTAGATAGATTCCATCTTGATGCCAATCCAGTTCCTACAATGAACATGCTATAGCCAACATACACCTCAGGGTTCCATATGGCTAGGAGACCGAGTAATGGTGTAGTCAAACTATAACACCCTCAAGGTGAACTGCCGATGCACCTCAGGTCAAAGAACCAGACACACTACTGCAGCATCGAGTCAGTCATTGACGAGAAGGTAGACTCCCTAATGACTACTCGAGGTGGTCACGCTCAGTGCCCTCGTTCTCTAACGAGTACCTGTACTCTCGCTCCGGTGTCTCCACACCGTAGACTCAAGACTCATCTACTAAAGAGAAGCGATTGTACACCAACCTTCCGGATCAATCACCATCCTCGTGATGATCCTATGGTCGGGAGCATTTTATGAGTTAATAATGATTATTCATGTCTTAAATTTTCAACTCTTGAAAATATGAATTATCATTACCATTAACTCAAAGGATGTATCACAGACACTAAATACACATATGTGATAGAAAATAACCCATTTTATTGATATTAGTCAAAATTATAATTTTGCCCCTAGAAGTGTATTACAAGTGTCAGCCAATTCTGGCTTCTAGGGCACATATATCTAACAATCTCCCACTTGTCCTAAAGCCAATTGGCTACAAGTCTAAGTCCCATCTTCTCAAGGTGGGCTTCGATCTTCTGCTGGCCCAACGGCTTTGTAAGTGGGTCTGCCACATTATCTGTGGAGTTGACTCTCTTGACCTCGAACGTAACCCTTTCTCGAAGGTAATCGCGGATGAGGTGGTATCGCCGCTCAATGTGCTTGGATTTTTTCTGGTGAGACCTCGGCTCCTTAGCAAGGGCTATGGCGCCATTGTTGTCGCAGTATAGAGGAATGGCATCTGATGGCATTACTCCAATTTCTGCAGCAAACTTCTTGTACCAGAATGCTTCCTTCGCAGCCTCTGATGCAGCGATATATTCTGCTTCCATGGTGGAATCTGCTATCATGGTTTGCTTGGAACTCTTCCAGCTGACAGCACCACCATTGCACACAAACAGACTCCAGATGTCGACTTTCGATCATCTATATCGGACATGAAATCCGAGTCTGTGTATCCCTGGACTTGGAGTTCTCCATTACCAAAGACCAACATCATATCCTTAGTTCTTCTCAAGTACTTAAGGATACATTTCACAGAAGTCCAGTGTTCTTCACCTGGATTTGACTGATATCTGCTTGTGACACTCACAGCATGGGCTATATCAGGTCGTGTACATAGCATGGCATACATGAGGCTCCCTATTGCAGAAGCATAAGGGATCTTGCTCATGCGTTCTATTTCCTCAGGTGTGCTGGGGCACATCTTCTTGGAAAGATGAATACCATGTCTGAAGGGTATTAATCCCCTCTTAGAGTTTTCCATACTAAACCTCTTTAGTACTTCCTCTATGTACATCTTCTGTGAAAGTCCTAGCATCCTATTCGGTCTATCCCTATAGACCTTAATTCCTAGAATAAAGGATGCTTCACCTAGGTCTTTCATGGAGAATTCCTTGGACAACCACATCTTGACTGATGTCAACATGGGAATATCATTCCCAATAAGGAGGATGTCATCCACGTACAATACGAGGAAGACAACAGCGCTCCCACTGACCCATTTGAAAACACATGGTTCCTCTTCATTTTTGATGAAACCAAACTTTTTGATCACATCATTGAAACGAGTGTTCCAGCTCCGAGATGCTTGCTTAAGTCCATATATGGACCTTTGCAGCTTGCAAACCTTGTGATCAGTATCACTGGATGTGAAACCTAGCGGCTGTTCCATATAGATATCTTCCTCAAGATATCCATTTAAGAATGCCGTTTTCACGTCCATTTGCCATATTTCATAATCGAAATAGGCTGCAACGGCAAGCAATGTGCGGATGGATTTTAGCATAGCTACTGGGGAAAAGGTATCCTGATAGTCAATGCCTTCGCGTTGACTATAACCTTTTGCCACTAGTCTAGCCTTGAATGTCTCCACATTCCCATCTGCACCAATCTTTCTCTTGAAGATCCATTTACATCCAATAGGTACTATACCTTCTGGTGGATCTACCAAGGTCCAGACTTGGTTTGAGTGCATCGAGTCAATTTCTGACTGCATTGCCTCTAGCCATTTCTCGGAGTCGATATCTGATATCGCCTCGTTGTAGGTTTTGGGATCATCACCATGAGCACCATTACCTACGAGGAACATTTTCCTCTACTTCCTCTGAAATAATACCTAAGTATCTTTCAGGGGGACGGGAAAACTCTTTTCCGATCTACGAGGTGGAGGAGGTAGTGTTCTTATTGGCTCAACCTGATTTGGTTCCAATTGGTCCTTAGCTCGTTGTACTTGTGAGACTTTCTCATCAAGCTTAATCTGCTTTCCAATGCCGCTATCTTGAATAAACTATTTTTCAAGAAAGATGGCATGTCGACTCACAATCACATTGTGGTCTTCTGGAATGTAGAAATAGTATCCTAATGACTCTTTAGGATATCCTATGAATCGAGCTCTAAAGGACCTAAACTCTAACTTGTCCGCTTGTTGTCTTTTGACATGAGCCGGACAACCCCAAATTCTGAGATGACTCAGACTTGGTTTCTTACCATGCCATATCTCATACGGTGTGGTAGGAACGGTTTTAGAGGGAACCCTATTCAGTAGATAAATCGAAGTTAATAATGAGTGTCCCCAAAGAAAATCAGGGAGGTCTGTGAAGCTCATCATGGATCGAACCATATCCAATAGAGTCCGATTTCTCCATTCTGAAACCCCGTTGAGTTGAGGTGTTCCTGGTGGAGTCCATTGAGAGACTATGCCATTTTCCTTTAGATAGTCTAGGAATTCCCGGCTAAGGTATTCACCTCCTCGATCTGATCGAAGAACCTTAATGGGTTTTTCAGTTTATTTTTCTACTTCATGTCTGAATTCTTTGAACTTTTCAAAAGCTTCAGACTTGTGTCTCATAAGATACACATACCCATACCTAGACAGATCATCGGTAAAGGTAATGAAGTAGACAAAATTGCCTCTAGCCGGCACATCAAATGGGCCGCACACATCAGTATG
>QRFJ01007827.1:0-32391 GCA_006176705.1 Cocos nucifera | reverse complement strand
TGAAGAAAGAGGAGAATCCATCGATGACCTAGAAGAGATCTCTTGAATGATGGAAATGAAGAATATACTATGAAGATCAGCTCAAATATGAAAGAAGAAGTCAGAAAGCAGCTCATCACATTCTTGCAAAGGAATGCTGATGTATTTGCCTGGGCGCCTACAGTCATGCCCAGGATTGATGCAGAAGTCATGAAACACTACCTGGGTGTGGACCTTAAGCAATGACTAGTGAAGCAGAAAAAATGCAGTTTTGCACCACAGAGGCAAAAGACTATAATGGATGAGGTTGACAAACTACTCAAGGCAGGATTCATTGGAGAAGTACTTTACTCGGACTGGATTATAAATATTGTCCTAGTTAAAAAAGTAAATGGTAAGTGAAGGATGTGCATAGACTTCACAGATTTAAATACAGCCTATCCAAAAGACAGCTATACCCTCTGCCTAGGATTGACCAACTAGTAGATGCAACTTTGGGACATGAACTCCTTACCTTCTTGGATGCCTTCTCCGAATATAATCAAATCTGGATGGCACCAGAGGATGAGAAGAAAACTACTTTTATACTGACCGTGGTTCCTATTGTTACAAGGTCATGCCCTTTGGGCTTAAAAATGCAGGTGCAACTTATCAGCACTTGGTGAATAAGATCTTCAAGGAGTAGATCGACTGCAACATGAAAGTCTATGTAGATGACATGCTGGTCAAAAATCAATCTTCATCAATCATATTATCAATCTTGAGGAGACCTTCAACACCCTCTGAAAGTATAAGATAAAGCTAAATCCTATAAAATGTACTTTTGGGATAACCTTGGAGAAATTCTTGGGATTCGTGATGTCAAGCCACGGTATCGAGGCCAACCCAGAGAAGATCAGAGCCATCCAGAAAATGACTATCCCAAAAATAATAAAAAAAGTTCAACGCCTCACAGGCAAGGTGGTGACCCTGAATCGCTTCGTATCAAGATCGGCAGAGCATTGCATGCCCCTTTTTCAAGTACTCAAACAGTCTAAGAACTTCAACTGGACTCCTAAATACTAGCGGATCCTTGAAGAATTAAAGATCTATCTCAGTTCGCCCCCACTACTAGCCAAACCTGAGCCTGGAGAAGAGCTATTCTTATACCTCATCATATCTTCCATAGCTATTGGAGCCGTATTGATCAGGAAAGAAATTAAAGTTCAGAAGCTGATCTACTATATAAGCAAAATCTTAAAGGATACAGAAACTGTTGGATCTTGTTACCTCTCTGATACCAATTATTGGAGAGAAGAAAAATAAAGTAGATGGCCGGCACCTAGAGCTTAAAGTTGGAACCAGAGAGAGAAGAGTAGAGAGTTTTAGGAAGAAAAGATCTATATTCCAATCCACTCTATTATAAAGATACAATACCTAGATTTATATATCTTAGAATTTTTTCTATACCACATGAACCCTAATAAATCCAAATTTCAGGTGAAAAACTCTTCTTGGCTAACCCAATACATGAAAGCACTCATCGAGCCCATGTACATATGTCTCACATGCTCTTATTTTCTGAATCTGAATCCGATCCATACATGAGTTAGCCTCCTTAAGACCTTATTGATCCAGGCCTTAAGATCCTCGGATAAAAGCCTATCCTAGATTCAAATAGAAAATCCCATCTAGTTCTGTTCGCCACCATCGAGCTAGCTCTATCAGGAGTTGAGCTGACTCAGTTACATCTCGCTCGAACCTTATCTTCTATCTACCTGAGACAGTCAGCTTGACTGCGCCCCAAGCCAGCTCGACTGTACCTCAAGCCGGCTCGACTGCATATCTGAGCCAGCTCGCTTGTGTGTCAGCCTCTTATCTTGGCTAATTCTTCTCCTGGCTTTGGTCCTTTGCTCCACCTTGTATCCTAAGGCTTCGGAGCACCTACCAAGCTTCCTTAAGGTCCTCATACCTGAACCTCGAGCTCCGTATAGGGCTACATACCATCTTCACCTAGGACAACTCCTATCCTAGTCCTAGGACTCACATCCATCCTAGACTCTTAGAGTCAACACCTTGGCTCCTCCTGTGGCCTCTCAAGGCTTGGGAGCACTACATCAAATCCTACAGAAATAAGGTATATCAAATTAGAAAAACTAACCTATGCCTTATTGATTACAGTCAGAAAACTCTGGCCTTATTTTCAAGGGCACACAATCACTCTCCTCACTGATCAACCCATCAAGCCAGTTCTTCATCGATCTGATACCTCCGGTAGGATGGCAAAGTGGATGATTGAGTTGACCAAATTTGACATCCATTTTCAACCTCGGCCATCCATTAAAGCTCAAATACTAGTTGATTTTATAGTAGAATGCACTATTCTAGAGGAGACTAAATCAGAGTGCCAAGAAGTTTCTATCCCTGGCTCCCCCAAAGAAAAGATTGATCTTCCTAAAAGCTTTTAGGTGTTGTATGTGAATGGTTCATCCGATGCTTCTGGGATGGGCACGAGCTTGATCCTCATCAATTTAGAAGGAGTTGTAATGGAGTATGCATTACGTTTTGACTTTCCCACCACTAACAATGGAGCAGAGTATGAAGTCCTGCTTGCAGGACTAAGAATAGCCAAAGAGCTGAAAGTATGGCATCTAAAGGTTTTAAGTGACTCTCAACTAGTGGTGGAACAAGTCAGTAACTCCTTTGAAGCCCAAAAGGAAAGTATAAAAAAATACCTAGAAAGAGTGAAGAGCTTGAGTTCGGTCTTTGATAATTTCAATATCCAGTAGATTCTCAAGATAGAGAACATTAGAGCCGACCTCCTCTCTAAGCTTGCCATCTTAGCCCTAAATGAACTACCAAAAGAAGTCCTTTTTGAAGTCCTGCAGCGCCCAAGTTTAGAAGAGCCCCAGAAAATAATGCAAGTTGATCATGAGCCCAACTAGATCGACCCATTAATTGCATATCTCAAGGAAAGAATTCTTTCCAAAGATTATAAAGAAGCTCGAAAGTTGAGAAATCAAGCTTTCCACTATATTTTATATGAAAATAAGTTGTACAAGAGATTGTACTCATTACCGCTCCTCAAGTGTCTCCGACCTTCAGAAGCCATCTATGCCTTAAGGAAAGTTCACGAAGAAATTTATAAAAATCATCTGGGGGTGAGATTCTTATCATATAAGTTACTCCATCAGGAGTATTATTGGCCAACAATGCACCAAGATGTGGTAGATTATGTGAGAAAATATGATAAGTGTCAAAAAAATACAAACATTCAGAGACAACCAGCTTCATAGCTTACACCACTGGATGCCCCTTGGCCATTCGCATAATGAAAAATGGATATACTTGAACCTTTTTCCATGGCATCTGGGCAGCAAAAGTTCCTATTGGTGCAAGTAGATTACTTTACTAAGTGGGTTGAGGTCGAACTCCTAGCGAAGATCACTAAGACCAAAGCGCAGGACTTCAACTAGAAGTCAATTATTTGTAGGTTTGGTCTACCTCAAACACTAATCACTAATAATAGACATCAGTTCGCGGGTGCAAAGTTTGCTGAGTTCTGCAAAAATCTGAATATATCTCACAAATTCACATCAATAGCTCATCCGTAAGTAAATGATGAGACAGAAGTGATTAATAGAACTTTGCTTCAAGGAATAAAGACTAGGCTTGAAAGAGCAAAAGAAACCTGGGTAGATGAATTTTATGACGTACTCTAGATTTATAGAACCACTCAAAGGTTGCCAATAGGAGAAACTCCTTTCGTATTAGCTTTTGAAATAGAGACGGTCATCCCCGTCAAGCTTGAACTTTCCTTAATGCGAGCTGAAGCTCTTAGTGAGTAGAACAATTTCCAAGACCTCAGGATAAATCTTGATTTATTAGAAGAAAAGCGAGAGAAAGCTCAGATCCTAATGGTGGCCTACAAGCAGAAAGTAGCCCGTTACTATAACTCAAGGGTTAGAAGTAAGACATTTTGAGTAGGAGATCTGGTACTTTGATGAGCCGATATTTCACAACCTCAAAATCAAGAAAAGCTCACGCCAAACTCAAAAGGATCCTATGAAATCATAAAAGTCATCTGACCGAGAACATATTACCTAAAGAAGCTCGGAGGATCAATGCTCCCGCGACTTTGAAATTTAAAAAATCTATGAATGTACTATCAGTAATCCCATCTTAATAAAACTCTTTTATTTTAATATTTTTATTTTTTGATGCAAAATCATGTGATGACAAGAAATGACTCAACTGAACTTTGTCTATAGATTGTGAGCTCAGAAGTGGTGCTCCCAAGTCTTAAAAATATGAGAAGACAGGTCATGAAAAGATGAAAGTGAGCAGAAAGAGAAATCAGCATGGATAGCAAAGTTTAGAAATTTAGACGGCTCACCCTGACATTGGGTCGGTTAAGTCAGAAATAGGATTGGCTCAGTCCAAGACTGGATTGGCTATGCTTCAGAGAAAAACTTAGACATAATGGCTCAGTCTCAAATTGAGCTGACCTAGTCGTAGGTTAGTTGGCTCAGTCTGAAACTGAGCCAGCTCAGTTTTTGTGGGTATGTTTTTGTGTACGTGGATTGTTTGGATTTAAAAAAAAATTTTATGAGCTTAGGACTTGATCTTTTTATAAAGTATATATACTAAAAATAGATCAAGATTGTAGATAATGTTGAATTCATTGAAATAAAGCTCTTTTCTCCTAAAAATTTCTACTATTCTTATTCTTTATTTCTTGAATTCATTGATCGTGCTTTCGCAATAATCTCTAAGAAGTTCTTCCTTATTGCTTGGCTGATCACCAGCGGCCATGCCAGTCCATGTGTGAAATTAATTTTTATAATAATTAGTATCAAAGCGATGTTGCATGGAAGAAAGGAAGACACCCAGGGTTTCTACATCCAGGATCTATTGCACCATGTTTTATCCTATAAACTTCTTGTTTGCTTCATGGTTGTCTCTAGATTGAGGTGGAGATTTGTTACATGAAGGAATGGTGATACAAATGGTTGGAAAGAGGATCTAGGATATTTAGATCTTCTTTGAAGGATAGTTTTGTTGGTGCATGATCATGAAAGGATGTTAGGATTTTGTTCTTGACTTGTTTGAAGTCATGGGATCAAGTGGACTCAAGATGGATTTTGAGAAGTTCGACGATAAGGAGAACTTTATCTTATGGCAGCAAAGGATAAAGAACTTGTTAGTTCAGCAGAGGATCTACAAGGTCTTGATAAGAGAAAGGCTGAAAAAGATCTATGCTAAGGATTGGGAAGAGTTGGAGGAAATTGCTTTTAGGACAATCAGAATATGCTTGGCCGATTAGGTGCTACCCAAGGTTTGCATAGAGACCATGACAAAGAGACTCTGAACAAGACTGGAGAATACATAGATGGGGAAGAACATGATGAATAAGCTATAATTGAAGAAATAGTTGTATAGTCTGAACATATCCGAAGGTGGAGATCTTGTTGCACATATCCAAATGTTCAATCAGGTATGTTCTGAGGTGATGAGTTTGGATGTGAAGATTGAAGAGGAAGATCAAGCGTTGCTACTGCTTTGTTCACTCCCAGGCTTATATGATGGTCTCATAACAACTTTAGTTTATGAAAAGAAGATCCTAAATTATGAAAAAGTTGTTGGTGTGCTCAGATCGAATGAGCAGAGAAAAAATATCTGCAAGAAAGATCCCAAGTCTGAGATCTTGGCTATGAATGAAAAATAGGAAAGATCAAAGAAGAAGACAAGAAGAAAATCCAAAGGCAGGTCAAAGTCTTAGGATCAGAGAAAGACATTGAAATGTTATAAATATCATCAGCTTGGACACCTAAGGAGAGATTATCTCCTTTTGAGGTCAGAAAAAGAAAAGACCAACAAGAGTGATGATACAACTTCAGTGAGCAATGGAGAAGACTTACTAGTTGTATCATATGGATCCACAAAGTATGATACTGTTAGATATATGTACCCTAGAAGCTAGAATTGGCTGACACTTGTTATACACTTCTAAGAGCAAAATTATAATTTTGACTATAAATAATAATAAAAAAGTTATTTTCTATTATAATGTATATTTAGTGTCTGTGATACATCCCTTGAGTTAATGGTAATGATAATTCTTATTTTCAAGAGTTAAAAATTCAAGACATAAATTTTCATTATTAACTCATAAAATGCTCCCGATCGTAGAATCATCATGAGGATGATGATTGATCTAGAAGGTTAGTGTACAATCGCTTCTTTATAGTAGATGAATCTTGATCTATGGTATAGAGATATTGGAGCAAAAGTATAGGTACTCGTTAGAGAATGAAGCACTGAGCATGACCATCACGAGCAGTCATAAGAAAGTCTACCTTCTCGTCAATGACTGGCTCGAAGCTGCAGTGGTGTGTCTGGTTCATTGACCTAAGGTGCATCGATAGTTCACCTTGAGGGTGTTATAGTTTGACTACACCATGACTCAGTCTCCTAGCCATTCAGAATCCTGAGGTGTATGTTGGTTATAGCATGCTCATTGTAGGAATTAGATTACACCAAGAGGAAATCTATCTACCTCCGTAGAAGAGGAGTAGCCCTATGATAATCATGAGAATCAAATCCATAAACCCATGGCCATGGCAGAGTGAAATAATAGAAAGAGTTTCTATTAAAGTTTTCACATCAGACTTGAATCAAATGATTAAACCATATGATAGAAATTAGGGTTTGACAAGTTCACCTTAACCCTAATCTGATCGGGGCTCAAGATAGAAGAACTTAATCATATAGGTAGCTGCACCGAGATATTCATTTTTAGTTTTGATGGGTAGCCACCATATACTACTAGGTGTCACTGGTGGATTTTGAGAGCAATTAGAATGATTTGAATAATCGATCATTCTAGTTGTCTAAATCAAAAAAGTTTTGATCCATCAGAAGGTATTTTAATGATGTCGATGATAGAGATCGCAACATATCCCATTACCATACAGAATTGAATCTAACTGGGTCACACAAATAAGAATTTGGATCTGAGTATCATCAATTGGACTAATCCAGTTCAATTAATTTGATTTAGATTCAATTAGGTTCAAAGAAATCGTGCTAGCACACAATTGAGCCTAACATTCTCCTTCTACAATCATTAAAAGTCATCTCGACTTATCCAAATGTGTTTGTGCTCACTCAGGTACTTTTACTTGGTCTGACTGGAGCTTGTCCAGATCAGAAAAGGGTTATCTTAATTTATGAGATAAATTAGAGACAACACCTGCCATTTTTCATCACCTACTAATTCTTATCTTTTGACTTTGGTCAAACATTGACCTTTGACACTTAGACATCTGCCCATGTATCATGCATCCATAGGAGAGCAGATAGGGATTTGTCCTCTTGCTAGAAAATAAAAAGGAGGGGGTGCATGCCTAGGGAGGCATGCACCCAAGGATAGGAATGTCTGGAGTCACATACAGATGGGACTCTAGGTTGCTTCTTGGAATCAAATTAGGTGGCGCCAAGGGACTCTGCTTTGATCAGTCTTTGCGCCACCTAAGGATGTTGGAGAGGGACTCTTATCTGATTGGATTAGGTGATGTCATCTCACCAATCAGATTTAGATCTGATTACATGAAGCAATGTGATTGACCGGGATGATGTGGCACTGCATGGGGTAGCAGGATCTATATAAATCCTGTCTGCACCTAGCTTTAAAGAAGCTCTTCATTAGCCCACACCACAAGGCTGACCCTCTCCCTCCTCCATGCCATATTTAGTTCCTCTCTCTCCTCTCCATGCCTAAGGAGATTTGGGCTCCAGTTTGGTGCGATCCAAGCAAGAGAAAGGTGACGAAAAAGGAAGAAGGTAGCACTGCTGCAAGAGACGATACTTGATCTTCAAAAGAAGTTTTAAAGATCCTCCAAATCAGATCCAGATCTGATATTTGGAGAAATGATAAAGAAGAAGAAGATCTTTAGATCTAGTCTAAGTGGATACTGATAGAGGCCAGACACTTGCATGGCTAGATCCAGAACCTCAGGCAATCAGCAGGATCATCACAAGATAATCTGATTACCCAACAACAAGATATAAATTAAATCTATTTTAATTTATTTTTATTTTATTTTATTAGATCTTTAAAATTAGATTTGAAATATCTCAAATTTGATTTAGATTTAAAAAAAAATTTTAAAATATCTTTCTTGATCTAATCTAGATCTGAATGAATCTGATCTAGAAAATTAGGATTTTTTTCTTCATCTGGTATCAGAGCTAGGTTCTTATAAATAATTTAGATCTAATTTTAATTTAATTTTAATCTAATAATTAGATAATTTTAGATGTCACATGAGATATGATTAGATCTAAAATTAAAAAAATTAAAATTAAATAATTTAGATCTAAGTTTTATAAGATGCATGACTAGTTGTAAAATAGAATTATTCTATGTATAGTCTTGCATGATCATAATTTAATTTAATTAAATTATAATTATAGATTAATTTATTTACTATTTTTTAATATTATAATTATTATAATAAGAACTAAAAGTAAAAAATAAAATTATTTAATTTTTGGATCATATAAGATATGATGAATGCATGTTTAGACTAGTTGTAGAATAGTTCTACATAATTATCTAGAATAGAATTTATTTTGATATGATCAATTTAAATTTAATTTTTTAGATAATTATGAGATAATTTAGATCTGAAAATATGCATGATATAATATATGAGATGTATGCAAAACATGTTTATAGTTAGATCAATTTTTATATATGAGATATATGATGTAGATCTAACTAGTTTTATAATTTTTATATTTTTGATTAAGGTGTTCCCCTTGGCCGTCCGATCATAAGAACAAAGTAGGATTTAAATGCCCTCTCCTCACATTCGATGGGGTGTTCTTATGATGTGTAGGGGTGCTGCGCATTCATCCTTAATCAAAAATCAAGAACTTACTTTTTGCAAAACCCTAGATCCTAAAATCCTAGAATTTTATTTATATATTTTGTTTGTGAACCCTAAACTTAATTAAGAATTAAGATTATGAAACATATGTTAGATCTAAAATTAAGAATTTTAGATGTAAGACATATTCATAAAATTGGGTTCGGGCTTGGGTAGCATAATTAGGTCTAAGCGGTTGATCAAATCGAATCAAGAGTTGGTTAGTTGGGATCAAGAGTGCTTAAATTGACCAGCCTAATAGGATTAAATCTGGGTCAAGATCAAGTCACGTGAGTGATCGATCAAGCTAAGACCTAATTAGGCTCAGTGGTTAGAGTCTGGATTGTAGGCTAATCCGATTGATTCTGGCTCAATAATTTGGTGTCTAAGGTAAGTTTGGCAGATATGATCGATTGATTTTTAATTGGGAGCTACTCGACTCGAATGCATTCTTATCGAGTTAATGGCATATTCCTTCCATCGATCTCACTTATCTGGCCATATTTATTGGCTCAGTCCTGATCTGAGGTGGCCAATAATCCGAGCTAACCCATGCTACTAGGTTAGTCATAATTGTTATGACTATGTCAAGTCTAGTTTAATGAGACCTAAATCAAATCTTCCTAAGAAAAGATTAAGTCTAAGGTTTTCCACCATTATAGATGTGTGGGCCCTTTCCAAAGTTGATTGTTCTCGGTTGATTACAGTGGTTCAGTTGCACCAAAAAGATGCAACTATATCTATTAGACATTGGATGCTACAGACTGGAGGATGGATTGGGCTCAATATTTTGGATATGGTGAGAGACTCAATTAGAAATTCAATCTGTGCAAATGGTGGGTCTAACTTAACTAAGAAGTGGATCAATATTTCGGACACGGTGAGATTCATGAATTAGAGACCAAGTTTGGATGCACCATGATTAGAGAATCATTGAACAAGAGTTGTTCACTCTTTAATTAATCCATCATCAATAACTGTTAGGTGAGGTGATGAGTCAATTAGTGAGACCGTACCACCCACTAAAAATTATTAATCATAAAAATTTTTGCATCTCTATAGAGAGAGTATAGAGATCCAAAAAAATAGTGAGAGCTAATTTATTTAAAAATAAAACTTTTAAATAAATTGGTCAAGTCTTAATTATAATATCTAACTAGAAACTTTGACTCTCTGTAGAAAAATATCTGCATCCAACCCACTAGCACGTATCCTGGACACCCATAGACTGACCAGACCCAATTACAAGAATTGGCTCTAAAATTTTAAAATTATTTTGGATTCTGAAAAGTTAAGTCATGTATTGGATCAGGATCCTCCCACCTTACCAGCTCGTCCATCTGCTGAACAGAGAGCATCTCTTGACAAGAGGATGGATGAAGATAACAAGACCAGATACTACATGTTGGGCTCGATGTCTGATGAGCTTCAGTGCCAACATGAAGATATCAGGACTGTCCGTCAAATGTTGGCTCACCTATAAGAGACGTTTGGTGAATAGAGTTGTGCAACCAAGTATCAAGTCACTAAATGACTATTCAAGGCTAAAAAGCATGATGGGCAGTCAGTCCAAGATCATTGTCTGATGATGATCAAGGATTTGAAAGAGCTTGAAAAGTTTAGAGTGAAGTTGGACCTGGATCTACAAAATGATATAATTCTGCAATCTTTGACTGATGCATATGGGCAGTTCATTATGAACTACCATATGCATAAATTTTAAAATTTTCTGGCGGAGCTTATGAACATGCTGGTTACTATTGAGCTTTCTATGAAAGGTTCTAAAGGCTCAGTGCTTGCTATGGAACAGACTTCTTTCAAGAGAAAGTCTTTTGAAAAGAAGAAAAAGTCTGTGAAAAAGCAGAAGGTGGAAGGAGAAAAGAAGAAAAAGATAGAGTTGAAGAAGAAGGCCGCTGATAGAGGAAAGTATTTTCATTGCAACACTAACGATCACTGAAAGCAGAACTGCCCTACTTACCTGGCCATCCTTAAGAATAAGGAGGCAGGTCCTTCTGGAGGTATGCTCATTATTGAGTCTAACGTTACGATTTCTTCTGCATCTAGTTGGATGCTTGACTCTAGTTCTAGTGCTCATTTGTGCACTTCCATGTAGGGTCTTGAGGATAGCAGGAGGCTGAGGGATGGTAACATGATCCTATGCATCAAAAATGGAGCAAGAGTTACTGCTGTGGCCATGAAAACATATCCTCTTTGACTACCATCTGATTTAGACTTAGTATTAAAAGACTATTCTTATGTGCCTGCAGCAAGTAGAAATTTAATTTCTATTTCATGCCTAGCACTAGAAGGCTATGTAGTTAGTTTTCTTGAGGACCATTGTAATATTCTTTATGAAAGAAATAAAATTACAAGTGGTTTTCTTATTAATGATCTTTACCAGTTATATATTGGTGTATTCATTTTTAATATCGAGCAAAATATGAATGTCATGAAATGACCTAGGGATAGTCCAAACGATAGGTATCTATGGCACCTAAGACTAGGTCATATAGCAGAAGATAAGATTAACAAATTGGAGAAAACTAGGCTATTGAGTCAGTTGACTTTCAAGTCATATCCAATTTGTGAATCTTGTCTTCATGGCAAAATGACTAAACTTTCTTTTGTAGGACATGGGGAAAGGCCACAGATCTTCTTACCCTAGTACATACTGATGTGTGCAGCCCATTTGATGTGCCGACTAGAGGCAGCTTTGTCTATTTCATAACCTTCACTGATAATTTATCTAGGTATGGGTATGTGTATCTTATGAGACACAAATCTGAAGCTTTTGAAAAGTTTAAGAAACTCAGACATGAAGTAGAAAAGTAAACTGAAAAATTCATTAAGGTTCTTCGATCAGATTGAGGAGGTGAATACCTTAGTTGGAAATTTCTAGACTATCTCAAGAAAAATGGCATAATCTCTCAATGGACTCCACCTAGAACACCTTAACTCAATGAAATTTCAGAACGGAGGAACCGGATCCTATTAGATATGGTCTGATCCATGATGAGCTTCACAGACCTCCCTAATTTTTTTTAGGGACATAGTTTCTTAACTACAATATACTTACTGAATAGGATTCCTTCTAAAATCATTTCTACCACACCGTATGAGATATGGCATGGTAAGAAATCAAGTCTAAGTCATCTCAGAATTTGGGATTATTCGGCTTATGTCAAAAGACAATAAGTGGACAAGTTAGACTTAAGGTCCTTTAGAGCTCGATTTATAGGATATCCTAAAGAGTCATTAGGATATTATTTCTACATTCTAGAAGATCACAATATGATTGTGAGTCGACATGCCATCTTTCTTGAAAAATAGTTTATTCAAGATAGCGGCATTGGAAAGCAGATCAAGCTCGATGAGAAAATCTTACAAAAGCAACGAGCTAAAGACCAAATGGAATCAAATCAGGTTGAGCCAATGCAATCACTACCTCCTCCACCTCATAGATCGAAAAGGATTTTCCATCCCCCTAAGAGGTACTTAGGTACTATTTCAGAGGAAATAGAGAAAATATTCCTCGTAGGTAATGGGATTCATGGTGATCCCAAAATCTATAATAAGGTGATATCGGATATCGACTCCAAAAAATGGTTAGAGGCAATGAAGTCAGAAATTGACTCGATGTACTCAAACCAAGTCTAGACCTTGGTAGATCCACCAGAAGGTATAGTACCTATTGAGTGTAAATAGATCTACAAGAGAAAGATTAGTGTAGATGGAAATATGGAGACATTCAAAGCTAGATTAGTGGCAAAAAGATATAGTCAATGCGAAGGCATTGACTATCAGGATACCTTTTTGCCAGTTTCTACGCTAAAATTCATTCGCATATTGCTTGCTCTTGCAGTCTATTTTGATTATGAAATATAGCAAATGAATGTGAAAATAATATTCTTAAATGGATATCTTAAGAAATATATCTATATGAAATAGCCGCTAGGTTTCACATCCAATGATGCTGATCACAAGATATGCAAGCTGCAAAGGTCCATATATGGACTTAAGCAAGCATCTCAGAGCTGAAATACTCATTTTAATGATGTGATCAAATTATTTGATTTTATCAAGAATGAGGAGAAACCATGTATTTTCAAAAAGGTCAATGGGAGCACTGTTGTCTTTCTCGTATTGTACGTGGATGATATCCTCCTTATTGGGAATGATATTTCTATGTTGACCATAGTTAAAATATGGTTATCTAAAGAATTCTCCATGAAAGACCTAGGAAAAGCATCCTTTATTCTAGAAATTAAGGTCTATAGAGATAGACCAAATAGGATGCTAGGACTTTCATAGAAGATGTACATAGAGAAAGTGCTAAAGAGGTTTAGTATGAAAAACTCTAAGAAGGGTTTGGTATCCTCCAGACATGGCATTCATCTTTCCAAGAAGTTGTGCCCTAGCACACCTGAGGAAATAGAATGCATAAGCAAGATCCCTTTTGCTTCAGCAATAGGGAGCCTCATGTATGCCATGTTATGTACACGACCTAATATAGCCCATGCTGTGAGTGTCACAAGCAGATATCAGTCGAATCCAGATAAAGAACACTGAACTTCTGTAAAATATATCCTTAAGTACTTGAGAAGAACTAAGGATATGTTGTTGATTTTTGGTAATGGAGAACTCCAAGTCCAGGGATATATAGACTTGGATTTTATATCCGATGTAGATAATCGAAAGTCAACATCTGGGAGTCTGTTTGTGTGTAATGGTGGAGCTATCAGTTGGAAGAGTTCCAAGCAAATAGTGATAGCAGATTCCACCATGGAAGCAGATACATCGCTGCATCAAAAGCTGCGAAAGAGGCATTCTGGTATAAAAAATTTACCACAGAGATAGGAGTGATGCCATCCGATGCCATTCCTTTATACTGCGATAACAATGGCACCATAGTCCTTACTAAGGAGTCGAGGTCTCACCAGAAATCTAAGCACATCGAGCGACGATACCACCTCATTCGCGATTACCTCAAGAAGGATTACATTGAGGTCAAAAGAGTCGACTCTGCAGATAATGCGGTGGATCCACTCACAAAGCCATTGGGCTAGTAGAAGATCGAAGCCCACCTTAAGAAGATGAGACTTAGATTTGTAGCCAATTGGCTTTAGGTCAAGTAAGAGTTTGTTAGATATGTGTGTCCTAGAAGCCAGAATTGGCTAACACTTGTTATGCACTTCTAAGGACAAAATTATAATTTTAATTATAAATAATAAAAAAAAGTTATTTTCTATCATAATGTATATTTAGTGTCTGTGATACATCCCTTGAGTTAATGATAATGATAATTCTTATTTTCAAGAGTTGAAAATTTAAGACATAAATTTTCATTATTAACTCATAAAATGCTCCTAACCGTAGGATTATCATAAGGATGTTGATTGATCCAGAAGGTTGGTATACAATTGCTTCTTTATAGTAGATGAGTCTTGATCTACGATGTAGAGATACTAAAGTAAAAGTATAGATACTCGTTAGAGAACAAGGGCATTTAGCATGACCACCTCAAGCAGTCATAAGAAAGTCTATCTTCTCGTCAATGACTGGCTTGAAGCTGCAGTGGTGTATCTGGTTCTTTAACCTGAGGTGCATTGGCAGTTCACCTTGAGGGTGTTATAGTTTGACTACACCATGACTCGGTCTTCTAGCCATTCCGAACCCTGAGGTGTATGTTGGCTATAGCATGCTCATTGTAGGAATTGGATTGCACCAAGAGAGAATCTATCTACCTTGGTAGATGAGGAGCAACCCTATGATGATCATGAGAATCAAGTCCATAAGCCAATGGCCATGGCAGAGTAAAATAATAGAAAGAGTTTCTATTAAGGTTTTCACATCGGACTTGAATCAAATGATTAAATCATATGACAGAAATTAGGGTTTGACGAGTTCACCTTAATCCTAATCTAATCGGGGCTCAAGATAGAAGAACTTAATCACACAGGTAGCTACACTGAGAGGATTATTTTCAATTTTGATGGATTGCTACCATATACTGCTAGGTGTCATTAATGGATTTTGGGAGCAATTAGAATGATTTGGATGATCAATCATTCTAGTTGTCTGAATCAGAAAAGTTTTGATCTATCAGAAGATATTTCGATGATGTCGATGATAGAGATCATGACATATCCCATTATCATATAGAATTGAACCTAACTGGATCACACAAATAAGAGTTTGAATCTGGGTATAATCAACTAGACTAATCTAGTTCAATTGATTTGAATTAGATTCAATTAGGTTCAAAGAAATCATGATAGCACACGATTGAAACTAATGTTCTCCTTCTACAATCATTAAAAGTCATCTCGACTAAGCCAAATATGTTTGTGCTCACTCAGATACTTTTACTTGGTTTGACTAAAGCTTGTCCAGGTTAGAAAAAGATTATCTTAATTTATGAGATAAATTGAAGACAACATCGGCCATTTTCTATCACCTGCTAATTCTTATCTTTTGACCTTGGTCAAACATTGACATTTGACATTTAGACATCTGCCCATGTGTCATGCACCCATAGGAAAGCAGATAGGAGCTTGTCCCCTTGCTAGAAAATGAAAAGAAGAGGATGCACGCCTAGGAAGGTGTGCGTCCAAGGATAGGGATGCCTGGAGTCCCATACAGATGGGACTCCAGGTTGCTTCTTGGAATCAAATTAGATGGTGCCAAGGGACTCTATTTTGACCAGTCTTAGCACCACCTAAGGGTGTTGGAGAGGAGCTCTCATCTGATTGGATCAGGTGATGTCATCCCACTAATCAGATTTAGATCTGATTATACGAAGCAACATGATTGGCTGGGATGATGTGGTACTGCATGATGCAGCAGGATCTATATAAACCCTATCTATGCCTAGCTTTAAAGAAGCTCTTCATTAGCCCATGCCACAAGACTACCCCTCTCCCTCCTCCATGCCATCTTTAGGTCGTCTCTCTCCTTTCCACACTCAAGGGGATTTTGGCTCCAGTTTAGTGCGATTCAGGCAAGAGAAAGGTGACGAAAAAGGAAGAAGGTAGCACTACTGCAAAAGACGATACCTGATCTTCAAAAAAAGTTTTGAAGATCCTCTAAATTAGATCTAGATCTAATATTTGGAGAAGTGATAAAGAAGAAGAAGATCTTTAGATCCAGTCTAAGTGGATACCAGTAGAGGCTAGGCACTTGCGTGGCTAGATCCAGAACCTCAAGCAATCAGCAGGATCATCATAGGATAATTTGATTATCCAATAATAAGTTATAAATTAAATCTATTTTAATTTATTTTTATTTTATTTTATTAGATCTTTAAAATTAGTTCTAAAATATCTCAGATCTGATTTGGATTCAAAAGAAAATTTTTAAAATATCTCTCTTGATCCAATCTAGATCTGAATGAACTTGATCCAAAAAATTAGGATTTTTTCCTTCAGATACTATGTGGATATTGGATTAGCATACTCGTACTACTATACTTCTCATCGAAAGTGGTTCTCTACCTACCAGAAGATCAATGGAGCAAGTGTCAGCCTTGGAGATAATCATCCATGTAGAGTAGCTGGAGTTTGCTCAATCAGGATGAGAATGTACGATAGGATCATTCACACATTATCAAATATCAGGCATGTACCAAAATTAAAAAAATTTAATTTTTTTGGGCTACTTGGAGGAGCAAGATTATGCTTTTATTAGCTAGGTTGGGAGTGGATGTCTTAAAATATCTAAGAAAGTTTTGGTGGTGATGAGAGATAGAAGATTGAGAAACAATCTTTATAGAATGAAAGGCTCAGTGATGAACGATAGTGTGGAGGTGCTAGTAGCGGCACAGGAGGAGCAGCTCTTATATCAACTATGGCACTATCGAATGGGTCATATAAGTGATCGAGGGCTCATAGAACTTAGCAAAAGAGGGATAATCCTAGTTCTGAAGAAGGACACCGATTTATTTAAGCCATGCATCTTTGGCAAACAATATAGGATGAAGTTTGCCAAAAGTACCAAGCATAGCGAAGGAGTGCTGGATTTAGTGCACTCGAATGTATGGGGACCAACTCCTGTATCAGCTAGAGGTGGGGCAAGATATTTTATCACTTTTATTGATGATTTCTCAAGGAAGGTATGGATTTGTCTAATCAAAGAAAAGCCAGAGGTGTTTACCCAGCTCAGAGCCTAGAGAGCTAAAGTTGAGAAGGAGTTAGAAAGATAGGTGAAGTATCTGAGGTCGGATAATAGAGGAGAGTATACAAGTCTAGAGTTCAAAAGGTACTATGAGAAAAATGGTATCAAATGCTATTACACAGTGAAGATGACTCTCCAGCAGAATGATATCGTGGAAAGGATGAACCGAACACTGATCGAGAAGGCACAGAGTTTAAGGCTGCAAACATCACTTTCAAAATTTTTTTGGGGTGATGCTTTAACTTTCTCTTATTTTCTTGTCAATAGGTCCCCTCATCGAAAGCTGAATAGAGACATTCCAAAGGAGGTCTGGAGTGAAAAGAAGATGAAGCTTGGCCACCTGAAGTTCTTCGGTTGCATAGCCTATGCATATGTGGAGGCAATCGAGAGGAGTAAGTTGGACCCTAAATCTTAAAAGATAATATTCATAGGGTATCCACAAGGAGTCAAGGGATATCTATTATAGAATCCTAAAGCACAGAAGGTAGTGATCAGCAGGGACGTCATTTTTTATGAAAAGAGCATCTTGGAGAGGCCGAGAGTGCAGAAGCAACTGAAAAAATAAAGATGAATAGCGGTGGCTAGTAAGAGAATGATGGCATGCAGGTTGCATCCACTTATAGGAGTGTTTCTATTGAGGTGGAGCTAGGCAAAAAAGTTTTGTTTTAGATTGAAAATCAGCATGGAGGGTCAACAGTTCAGATGGATGTACAAGATCAACCATAGATTTCAGACAGAGATGTACTAGTGGGAGTGGCTTTGCACAAGCCCCAGCATACTATTAGGAGGCTGGTCAGATATAACATTGATGAGGTTATCTTCTATGCACTCATCACTACTAATGGAGATCCAAAAAACTATGCAGAGGCTATGGAGAGTGAGGATCATGATTCAAAGATGCAGGCCATGATGGAGGAGATGGAATCAAGGAAGAAAAATCAGACATGACAATTGGTAGATCTTCTAGAAGGTGCTCGACCTATTGGCTCAAAGTGGATGTTCATAAAGAAGAAAGCATCTTCAGAATAAGGTGGAGTTAGATTCAAGGCAAGGCTGGTAGCAAAGGGATACTCACAAAGGAAAGGGATAGATTACATAAAAGTTCTCTCCTGTGGTGCATCATACAACTATTCGGATTTTGCTATCACTGGTGGCATAGTACAACATGGAGTTGGAATAGATGGATGTGAAGATAGCCTTCCTTCATGGCATATTGGAGGAAAGAATCTATATGAAGTAGTCAGATGGTTTTATCAAGATTGGATAGGAGGAAAAGGTATGTTTACTGAGGGGTCACTGTATGGCCTGAAACAATCCCATCATCAATAGTATCATAGATTTGATAGCTTTATTTTGATCCTACGATTTGTCAGATGTGAACATGATAATTATGTCTACATCAAGAATATAGATAAGAAGGATATCCTGTACCTGCTATTGTATGTTGATGATATGCTCATAGCTAGCAGGAGTATGAAAGCTGTGAAAGGACTGAAAAGGACATTATTAGCTGAATTTGAGATGAAAGACCTGGGTCCAGCACTAAAAATCATTGGAATAAAGATTTACAGAGATAGGTGCAAAAATGTACTCCATTTATCATAAGAAAGATATATCCAAAAAGTTTTGGAGAGATTTGGTATGGAGAAGGCCAAACCTATAGAGACACCATTGCCGAGCCATATGTCTCTCTCTAAGTATCAAAGCCTCCAGTCAGAAGAAAAGAGAGAGTACATGGATAAAGTTTCTTATAAAATATTGTAGACAGTGTGATGTACACTATGATGTACTATAGACCAGATATAACACATGCAGTGAGCATGATTAGTAGATACATGGATAACCCTAGAAAAAAATACTAAAAAGCATTAAAGTGGATATTAAGATATCTACAGGAAATAAGGGATTATGGTTTGGTGTTTGGTGGGCAGTCGAGAGTATTTGAAGATGGAGGTTTGGATCCTCTAGAAGGATTTGTAGATGCAAATTATACAGGTGATCTTGATACAAGGAGATCTACTACTGGATACCTCTTTTGCATGTATGGTAGATTGGTATCTTAAAGATCAATTCTTCAACCAATCACGGTCTTATCTACCATAGAGGCTGAGTATATTAGCATTATTGAGGCAGCAAAGGAATCACTTTGATTTAGGAGGCTGATTGTTGAGATAGGGATGGAGCAGAGCAAGGTTAAACTGTATAGTGACAGTCAGAGTGCTCTGCTGCTTATACAGAATCCAGTCTATCATGCACGTATAAAACATATAGACGGAGGTACCATAGGATCACAGAGCTGGTGAAGGAAGGTGAGGTTGAACTAATGAAGGTCCATACAAAGAAGAATCAGTCTGATGCACTCACGAAGGTACTCTTTAGATGGGTTTGCAAGGAAGAGATGAGTTCACAAGTACTTGGAAGCACCAAGATGGAGAATGTGAGCTCAGAAGTAGTACTTCCAAGTCTTGAAAACATGAGAAAATAGATCATGAAAAGAGAAAAGTGAGCAAGAAGAAAAATCAGCTTAGATAACAAAGTTCAAAAACTTAGCTGCCTCATCCTGAGACTGGGTCGGCTCAATCCAGGACTAGGTTGGCTATGTCTCAAAGAAAAATTCAGACAGAAAGCAGTATTTTCAAGCTATTGGCATGGTACACAGCTGGATCGGCTCAGTCTCAAACTGAGCCAGCCCAGTTGTAGGTTAGCTGGCTCAGTCTGAAACTGAGCTGACTCAGTTTTCGTGGGTATGTTTTTATGTACGTGGGTTGTTTGGATTTGAAAAGCTTTCTATGAGCTTGAAACTTGACCATTTTATAAAGTATATATACTAAAAATAAGTCAAGATTGTAGATGATACTGAATTCATTGAAATAAAGCTTTTTTCTCCTAGAAATCTCTACTACTCTTCTTCTCTATTTCTTGAATCCATTGATCGTGCTTCCACTGTAATCTCTAAAAAGTTCTTTCTTGTTGCTTGGCTGATCACCAACGGCCACACCAGTCCGTGTGTGAAATTAATTTTCACAACATAGACAAAATAGAAGACCTTCGATTATTCAAGACAAGAGGAGAGGAGAGACTGTTATAATGGTTCTTTTGTATCCCTATGACTTTGTTAGGGACAGGAAGAAGATCTCGCACCAAGAAAGGAAGGCCAACCTCATTAAAAATAGGAGGAGGACCTCGGAGATAAGATGAAGGCCAACCATATTAGAAACAGGAGGAGGACCTCATCGTGACATGGATGGAGATCTCTAATTATTTGAGACAAGAGGAGGGGAGAGGCCCTTACAACGATCCTTTTGTGCTCCTATGATTTTGTTTGGGACAGGAGAAGGATCTCAGCATAACAAAGGAAGGCCAATCCCATCAAGAATAGGAGGACCTCATCCTGACTAGAGGATAAGATGAAGGCCAATCATATCAGGAATAAGAGGAGGACCTCATCCTGACATGGATGAAGACCTTCGATTTTTTAAGATAGGAGGAGGGGAGAGGCCCATATAATGATCTTTTTATGTTTCTATGACTTTGTTAGGGATAGGAAAAGAATCTCGTCCTAACAAAAAAAGGCCAACCCTATTAGAAAATAGAGAAGGACCTCATCCTGACTGAAGAACAAGATAAAGGCCAATCATGTCAGGAATAGGAGGAGGACCTCATCCTGAAATAGATGAAGACCTTCGATTGTTTAAGATCAGGATGAGGGGAGAGGCCCTTACAACGACCCTTTTATGCTCCTATGACTTTGTTAGGGATAGGAGAAGGACCTCACCCTAATAAAGAAAGTCCAACCCCGTCAGGAATAAAAGAAGGACCTCATCTTGACTGGAAGACAAGATGAAGGCCAATCATGTCAGGAATAGGAGGAGGACCTCATCCTGATATGGATGAAGACCTCCAATTATTTAAGATAGGAGGGGAGAGGCCCTTACAATAGCTCTTTTGTGTTCTTATGATTTTATTAGGGATAGGAGGAGGACCTCATCCTAACAAAGAAAGGCCAACCCCATTAGGAACAAGAGGAGAGCCTTATCCAGACTGAAGGACAAGATGAAGGCCAACCATGTCAGGAATAGGAGGAGGACCTCGTCCTAACATGGATGAAGACCTTCGATTGTTTAAGATAGGAGGAGGGGGAGAGGCCCTTACAACGGCCCTTTTATGCCCCTATGACTTTGTTAGGGATAGGAGGAGGACCTCGTCCTAACAAAGGAAGGCCAACCCCATCAGGAATAGGAAGACCTCATCCTAACTGGGGGCAAGATGAAGGCCAACCATGTTAAAAATAAGAAAAGGACCTCATCCTAATATTGATGAAGACCTTCGATTGTTTAAGATAGGAGGAGGGGAGAGGCTTTTACAATAGTTCTTTTGTGCCTCTATGACTTTGTTAGGGACAGGAGGAGGACCTCGTCCTAATAAAGGAAGGTCAATCCCATCAAAAATAGAAGAAGGATCTCATCCAAACTGGAAGACAAGATGAAGGCTAACCATGTCAGGAATAGGAGGAGGACCTCGTCCTAACATGGATGAAGACCTCTGATTATTTAAGATGGTAGGAAGGAAGAGATCCTTACAACGGTTCTTTTGTGCTCCTATAATTTTGTTAGGGACAAGAGGAGGACCTCATCCTAACAAAGAAAGGCCAACCCCATTAGGAATAAGAGGAGAGCCTCATCCTGACTGGAGGACAAGATGAAGGCCAACTATATCAAGAATAGGAGAAGGACCTTATCCTGACATAGATGAAGATCTTCAATTATTTAAGATAAGAGAAGGGGAGAGACCTTTACAATGGTCTTTTTGTACCCCTATGACTTTGTTAAGGACAGGAGGAGGACCTCGTCCTAACAAAAAAAGGCCAACTCCATCGAAAATAGAAAGAGAACCTCATCCTAACTGGAGGATAAGATGAAGGCCAATTATCTTAGGAACAAAAGGAGGATCTCATTCTAACATGGATGAAGACCTCCAGTTGTTTAAGATAGGAGGAGGGGAGAGGCCCTTATAATAGTTCTTTTGTATTCTTATGATTTTGTTAGGGACAGGAGGAGGATCTTGCCCTAATAAAAGAAGATCAATTCCGTTAGGAATAGGAGGAAGATCTCATCCTGACTAGGAGATAAGATGAAGGCCAACCATATCAAGAACAGGAGGAGGACCTCATCCTGACATGGATAAAGACCTCTGGTTATTTAAGATAAGAGGAGAAAAGAGTGAAAAGCTACGCAAGCATGCAATTAAGATGAAGTTGTCAAAATAATATTTTTATTAAAATAAAAATTTTAATACATGGGGAAGTCCATAAGATCGATTATAGAAAAAAAGAAAAAGAAAGGGGGCGAAAGAAGAAAAAAGATGTCGAAACCTTATTTGAAGTCGGACTTCGGACTGCCAGCACTGGCTAACACCAAAGACAACTTCAAGTCTTCGATCTTCTCTTCAAGTTTCTGTCGAACAGTCAGGCTTTTGCTCAACAACTTCTTATACCTCCATGAGTCATCCTCAACTTTTCTTAACTTCTTTCTTAGCACAACTGACTCGGCATCTGCATCCTTCAGAGCATCCTGTTGGTAGATCATTTACATCTTCAACTCCCATATTTCCATTTGGCTATTCCTGAACAAAGTGGACAAGTTTTTCAGATAGCTCCATAAAGATAGGACCTCTTTTGAGTCCTTACTCGAGCTAGCTGGGACCCCTTCAGACAATTATCGCCAAAGATGAGCGATCTTATCATCGGCCCTTCGGAGCTTCTCCTTGAGGTCAGCAACTTGGCCACACCAGTCGCATCTATATTCATTATGAAAATCCTCAGCTACCTATAACTAATTCTGGAGTTCAGAGAACTTTTTTGTCCAGTCCCAGCCATACTCCTCCCGACTGGTCGACCACGCCGAGTTTCCTTCGAGTAACCAAATTTTTTCTTGCGCAGCCTTCAACTCGACTTCTAGAGAGCCCGCTTTGGCTGTTAAAATATATGCCTTATCACTACTGAGCTTCTTCATCCACTCCAGCTCCTCTATCAAATGGCGCTTCTTATTGATGTAGTCCATAGCATTTTCTTTATGGACCTATCGGAGATGAGTAACTTCAATTATAGCTTCAAAATAAAGCTTCTTCAATTTCTAAAGTTCATCCTCTGCTTTCTTTAGCTTTTTTTTGGCCTGATGAACCTCTCTCTTCAAGTCCCTAACAATGGGCTTTAGAGCAAGGCCCTAGGGTAGCGATGTGGCATCGTCAGGAGGAGGCGAGTCATGATTATCCTTGCTATGAGAATTCTAAAGCACAGGCATGCCACAACAAAAACATAAAAAAAAATTCTTTTCATTAATTCCAAATGTCTAAATACAAGAAAGAAAAATAAAAGAAAATACAAATTAAAGAGGTCTCAGACCTCTGGAGGAGCTGATGAGGAGCCCGGCGTAGCATTAGTCGGCCCTGATTCTTCGATAAGGGGGAGATCGACCGCATCTTCAGGAGCTCCTCCATACAAGTAGTCGAGATCGAGCTCGAGAAACTTGCTAGCCACCCTGCTCTCGTAGAGTTTGAAACCTTTGTTGAAGGCCTCTTGGCTGAATTTGACATTTAGGTCTCTCATTTCGGAAGAGACCTTAAACTCTTCTATTGTCGTCACCTCCGAGATCTACCTCAAAATCTATTTCTTTAACTTAGCAGCCTCGACTTCAGCCTTCCTCCTCCGCTCTTCTTTCAGGTCCAACACGGCTCTCAACTTCGCTGATGTTATTTTTCTTTACGAAGTGCTTCTTGGAGAACCTCAACCTCGGTAGATTTTTTCTTCAAGAAGTGGTCCACCTCGTCCTTCTCCTTGAGTAGGTGCTCAACTTCAGCCTGATGATCTTCTTGGGCCTTCACCAACTCCAACCTCAAGTGATTCAGTGATCTGATGTAGCTTAGCAGTTGATGGCTCTCTATTTAATATATATATATATGATGATGAAGTGGGCTGTGCGGACAAGAAAACATTGAGAGAGTCAAAGAAAAAAAGAAGGACAAAGTGACTACCTCAAGAAAGGATCCAAGTGAATCTCAGGCATGTTGGTCAACATCGAAATCGACAATCCTATCTACAACTTTGGGTATGGTAAACCCATCGACTAAACCCTAGATGACTTCATGGTTGTTAAAGGGGTTCTCTCCTATTTCTTTGTCAGAGTTGTTGGGCCCATTATGGTGGACCTTCCGCTAAAACTTTCTCAGGGCCCTTTTTGTCTTCTTCTTCCCCACCTCTTTCTCCCCTCCGAGGGGAGGCTCTAAAATTTGGACCTTGGCGGGAGAGTTTGGTGGCATCGAAGGATTGGCGGCCTCAGTAGTGGTGCCGAACTTGACAGTGGGAGGAGCTTTGACTTCAAGGGCAACTTCGAGGGCACCTGCAGCACTAACAAAGGTCGCAGAGCTTGGTGCATCAATCTTTGCTCTTTTTGAACTTTTGCCCGATGCCTTACCTTTCCTCTTGTAGGTCGGGAGCCTCCTTGTGAGCATTTCGATCACCTAGACATCCATTTCTCTACTAAAGAAAAGAAGAGTATAGTCAGAGTGAAGAAAGATAAAGAAAAAAAGTAACCCACAACTTCAATCGTGTACTTGTTGGATTCAAGAGACTAAGGCTGAGGTTGAATAGAGTCTATTCTTTTATTAGCTTGGACACAAGAGGAGTTCAAAAATCTTTGATTTTACTAACTGACTCTCGATCCTCCTTTTCTAACCCCGGAGCTCGGTGGACAGAATCCCTCAAATTTTCTCAAGGTGGGAGTTCTGAGTCTAAGGTTGGGAAAGAAACGAAGATGAATTTCTCTTTCTAGTTATAGATAGAGAAGAGAGCACTCTTGAGCAACCCCTTCTTGCCAAACTGGGATGAAACATGCCACCAGTTCTTTATAGTGGGATGACGCTTAAAGGTAAAGTAGGTTCGAAAAAGGAAAATAGTAGGCCGAACTTCAGTGGATATGCAAGAGCAAGGAACTCTATTATGAACCTAAAGAAGTTCGGCACTATCGAAGCTAAAGGGATGTCTAGAAAGCAGAAAAGAGCAACAACAAAAATGGAAAGAAGAAGCCTTAATCCAGCATGGAAGGCCTCCAAATACAAGTAGAACTGACCTGGAAGAGGGGCACAAGCTCGGCCACTTGGTCCAGAAAGTTTCAACTTATACTCAACAGGCATCCTATACTGGATCCTGATCAATAGTAGATCTTCAGTGGTCAAGGAGCAAGAGATAGTTCTAGGTATAAAGTTAGGCTGAAGTGCTACTTTAGGTTCATCTTCCATTCTAATCTCAGAGTTTTGGAGGTTTGGGTCAACCGGGTCTCCAGAGCCACTAGACCAAGAACTTCGGACGATATTCAAATCAGAGTAAATCCGGCAAAATCTCCTAAAAATCTAGAAAAAAGAGATAGAGAAAATCTGAAAAGGAAAAATGATGAAAACACACCTAGAAGAATCCGAGGAAGTTCAGAAAAATATGAAAAAGCCAAAAATCAAAAGAATAAGGAGGAACGATTGACCTAGGCTGATCAAAAAATTTGGGGAGTAGACCGAAAGAGATGAAGGATGGCCGAGAAGTACGTCGATGACTAGAAGCATTGCAAGAGAACAAAGGTGATAGCGACGGGACACTCAGAGATGATGGAGAATGGAGGAAGGAGAAGAAGGAGTGCCGACGAAAGTGAGAAATCATGAAAGAAGAAGAGGATTAAATAGAAAATCAGAATCAAAGAAAGTTATAATTGTAGGATCCCCTCAGTCGATCCCAGCCCATCGTGTGTCCCACTCATCTCTGGCGCCTAACGAAATAGTTATTGCACCATACGTCGAGCTTCATGCCAGATGAGTTTTCAAGGAAACTGGCCCTCCAGGGTCATTCAACATTAAACCTCAACGCCAATTTGAAAAAAGATAAAAGATTCCATTCTTCGAGAGCGGGAAGCTGGCAAGGGACTTCGACTTCAGCAACTTTTCTATACTCTTTTCTTTCAAAATTTGAACTTGAAAGTAGAGAGATAAGTATTGGAGATAAAATGATCTCTGCCAAAATTTTTGACCAGAATCCTTGGCCGTCGACCTTCCTATTGTTGGAATTCATCGATCTCCTCAACGACGAGTTCGCACTACAGAACTTCTTGAAAGTATGTAGAAGTCCGTTGACATGATCTTGAACAGTAAAGAAGAACTACTATTATACTAATCTTATCTTTTGACTAGAAATGAATGACAGACTTAGGCCTCAATCACACTCCTCCAGTTGCACTCCTTCTAGATGAATTTCTTCAGTCGTACTCCTTTCGGATGAACTTTTTCAGTCGTCTTCTTTCCAAACGAACTCCTCTAGTCGTACTCCTTCTGATTGACTCCATCCAGTCGAGCTCCTTTCAGTCGTCTAGAAGAACCTCATCATCCACGTGAATTCATCTTCCAACTCAACACAAACCAACCTACATGTGAACGATCTTAGAGAAGTCCGAACTTCTCTGGAACTGTCATGATTTAAAGCCCTTCACTGCCATCATCTATTCCATCTAAACCTTAGTTATTAAATCTCAATAGACTGGCACGTCATGACAACGGACACCACCCTCCGTAATAAACTCTATGTGGCTCCGGATGGCCCACTACTAGGCGATTATAGTTGTCACCATCAGTTTGTTACAAGCTTTGTCTATAAAAGGGATCCTCTAGATACGTGTTTCTCTAAGCTCTCTACTCCTTCCTGTTATCCTGCTTCTTTATTTTCTTAGCACTCCATTCCAATTGGCTGGAGAATTAACTTGAGTGTCGGAGGGTCTGTCAGAGCCACCCACCTTTGATTTGGATTTTATTTTGTAGGTCTCATTGGTGGCCACACCTTCTCGACTCCAGCTACCTCCAGCATCCTCATGGATTTCTGCACTAATAACTATATTTTAATATAGCAAAACCTTGGCCAAGATAATCTATGAGATGGATTTGATATTTTGAAATACAATATGGATAGCCTGATCAGAGTTGATAGTTGAACTCTAAGATATTCTACAAGCATTTTGGTCAAGAGAATGAATTATATGAAAACTATATCCACATGGGTTTTAAGAATATTGTTCTACACATTCGACCTATCCGACCGTCGGATACCATTGCTAAATGGTCACTTTGATTGGTACAAAAATTTATTTCTATGCTATTAGCTTAGGTTCAGACCTATGGGGTCACACACATTATAGTTCATGATCTGATCAGATAGTTGATCAACGATTAAGAATCGTTCTAGGATTAAACGATCAATACGATTGATGTTTAACCTAGTGTAAGTATTACAGGAGGATTGATTAGCAATTGGATTACTAATTGGCTTAATTTAATTAAGTCAGAGGGCTAACATTAAGTCTAATTAAATATAATTTAATTAAATTTATTTTAGACTTGATTGGATCAAGTTTAATTAATTTATTGGATAAGCCAGGTGTAAGGAAGAACTAGTCCTAGTTCAACTAGGACTTGGGTCAATTCAATTTTTTAATTTAATTAAAAAATTAAATTAAAATTAAATCTAATTTAATTTTATTTAATTAATTTTTTAATTAGATTATAACCTAATTTAATTGATTGATTTACTTTTGATTTAATTTGGTTTGAGAAACCATATAGACCAAGTCAAAGGAGGAGTCCTAGTGTGACTAGGAACTTCCATTCTTGCACCACCTATACCCCATGCCCATCTCTCTCTCTATTTTGGCATGAAATCTCTCTCCCTAAAATTCATGTATGCCCATCCTCTCTCTCTATTTCCTATATGGTATTAAGTTGTGGACCAAGTCAATACTTGGCAAGTTGTTGTGGGTTTGAATTCTATATGATAGAATCCCAACAAACTTGGACTCTTCCCTTGTGCCACCCTCCACCCTGATTTCTCTTCTTGTTTTTTATAGTAAAAAGAGGAATTTTGTGTGCCAAGTTATGGTGGTCCACGGCTGGAAGAATGGAGGGGGCGCCCAAGTGTTGGGCGCCCCAACATATTGCCTTAATTGAACCTGCCTTGTCTAATTATTTGACCTAGACAAGACTCCTCCATATCTCATTATTTAAAATAAATTTTTGGCTGATTTTTTTATGGATTCTATACTATTGAGAGAGGTTTTGGGCATGTGAAAATTAGAGTGAAAATCTTCTTGGGCATTGGGTTTTCATAGACACCAATCTAGGTGTCTAGGTGAGAGAAGAAAGAAGAATAAGAGGGTCTTCTTCAAGGATTTCTTCTATTCATTCCTTTTTTTTCATATTTGATATTTATTTTTGAGAGTATCTCAGATCTAAAGTCTCTTCTCTTTCTTCTAATCTTTGGAGAGTCTAAATCTTGAAGAAGAGAGCACTGGATCGACTGTCGAAGAAGAATTACTAGCATACTATGCTGATTTTTGAAGATCAAACTTCTGATCAGGATTCTTGGACTCGTGTGAATATCTCTTTGAGGCTGGATGCATGTGTGACTCAAAGCTTCATCCTTAATCCTGGATCAACAAGTTAGAATGTTTAACTTGCATAGATAATATGGATCTGATCCTTTGTTATATACCTGCAATAGATGTAGTGTAGGTCTATATTGATGCGATCAACATATTTTTTTCTTATATTTTTAATTTTTAATTTAATCTCATGATATAATCATATAATACAATCTTAGATTTAAAATCTTCTCTAATTTTATAAATAAATTTTGATTTATTTCAGTCTTTCGCTATCTAGAACTTAAAAAGTTTCAAGATCTAGTCCTGAAACCCTAGATCTGGTTCCTTCAATTAGTATCAGAGCCTGGTTGATTATTACATGATTATAGATGTATGTTTAGATTATTTCTTAGATTAGATCTAATTTATAATCTAATTTTAAAATTAAAAATTATGATCATACGAACCTATTATAAGGTTGTCTTGCTATAACGTTTATCCCTTATAGTAGAAAGGTTGTTCTAGTTTATGTAGATCTATTTCTTATCATAAATTTGCTAGATATAATCTAATTTTATTTATAATTTATTATATTTAAAAAATTTTAGATCTAAAAATAAAAATTTTAGATTGCACGGACTGATTATAAGATTGTCCTACTGTAAGATTTATCTCTTACAATGGAGAGGTTGTCCTAATACGTACTAATCTAAAATATTGATTATAAAATTTTAGATTAGATCTAAGTAATTTTATGATCTAATTAAAAATATTTTAATCTAATTTTAATCATTATAAATATGTTATATTTGATCTAAGATAATTTATGATTGATTGGTGTTGGAATTGTTTCAAATATATGAACCTGTTTAGATTAGATCTAAAGTAGTTTCATGCTTATCTTATTTGTATTTTGATTATGAATCAAATATGCAACTTGATTGGTAGAACCATATTATAAAAATATTTTATAAATATAAAAATTATTTTTGAAAAGCCAAATCCCAACCCTCAGCTCAAAACTTAATTAATAATTAAGAAGTTGTTTGATTAGGATCTAGGATTGTGAATTGAAGATCCTAAGACACAAATCATAACACATTGGGTTAAATGGATTAGTGGAGATTAGGTCCATTAATTGGATTAGACCTAGGGTTAGATTAAAGAATGAACTTAATTAGAGAATTGACTATATCTAATCAAATGTTGTCTTAGATTAGGTCAAGAATTCTCTAGATCAATTATAATAGATATAGTTGGTCAAGTCCATATCTTTAACGAGATCCAAGATGGAATTGATTATTGGCTATACGGTTTAGCACAAACTATTATGTTGATCTAATCAAGACTAATTAAATCAGTTGGTGTCTAAGACAAACTAGATCGATGGTCTTTAATTGGCAACCCGCTTACCTGGCTATTTTTGATGGTGTCTAAGACAAGCTTTGACAAACTCTTCCATCGGTCAAACTTACCTGGCCTCTTAGTGAAATTATGTTATTGGATCACTTGACTATTCGAGCTGACCCATGTCAGCTAGGTAAATCAGTGTGACTGATTTATGTGCTCCTAAACCAGCCTAGTAATGGTCACCCTTAAGCTAACTTAGTGAAGCCAGTAGGAAGATCATGACAAGCTGGTTCATCTGATTTTTTTTGTTTCTTAAATTAAAATTTTTTAAAATTATTAGATTCTTAAAATAAAATAGTTATGGTAATAACTAGATCATAGCATCTCATTAAGTGGATGATAATGGATCCATTAGTTGGATAATCATTGCAGGCCTATAAGCCTGGTGCTTATCTGCTAATAGATTTATCATTCATAATATGATTTCTTGACCGCGTCTCTCTAAATGGTGGTTAGGTTGATCAATCATAGTTGGGCTTAATCATTCATTAGTTAGATGGACCAAGTATGATCATGTTAATGGTTAAACCTAACTAAAACTTTCAGTGAAGATCCTAGCCTACTAAAAAGATACCTGGGATAAAATTAAATTATTAAAAAATATTTTAAAAAATAATTGATTATGAACATATCCTTAGATATACATAGATTGACCAACCATAGTTAGGCTTATATGCAGTCTATGTAAATTCTAATACCCATTAAGAAATTAGGATGACACCTCGAATTGAAGGTAGAGACTACCAATTTGAATAAAATAGTAGAAGAATCTTTTTTATTAAAATTTAAATCTTAAGAATTAATAAATTAATTATTAATTAAGCTTTTAGTTCTTCTTTATATAGTTAAATTCAAACCATAATTGCTCCATTCACTGTTAGACAGTGATATACTGTTAGATATATGTGCCCTAGAAGTCAGAATTGGCTGACACTTGTAATACAATTCTAAGAGCAAAATTATAATTTTGATTATAAATAATAAAATAGATTATTTTCTATCACATAAGTATATTTAGTGTCTGTGATACATCCCTTGAGTTAATGGTAATGATAATTCATATTTTCAAGAGTTGAAAATTTAAGACATGAATTTTTATTTATTAACTCATAAAATGCTCCTGACCGTAGGATCATCATGAGGATGGTGATTGATCCAGAAGGTTAGTATATAATTGCTTCTTTATAGTAGATGAGTCTTGAGTCTATGGTGTAGAGATACCGAAGTGAGAGTACAGATATTCGTTAAAGAATGAGAGCACTGAGAGTGACCACCTCGAGTAGTTATAAGGAAGTCTACCTTCTCGTCGATGACTGACTCGATGCTGTAGTGGTGTGTCTGGTTCTTTGATCTAAGGTGCATCGACAGTTTACCTTGAGGGTGTTATAGTTTGACTACACCATGACTCGGTCTCCTAGCCATTCGAAATCTTGAGGTGTATGTTGGCTATAGCATGTTCATTGTAGAAATTGGATTGTACCAAGATGGAATCTATCTACCTCGATAGAAGAGGAGCAGCCCTATGATGATCATGAGAATCAAGTCCATAAGCCCATGGCCATGGCAGAGTGTGAAATAATAGAAAGAGTTTCTATTAAGATTTTCATATCGGACTTGAATCGAATGATTAAATCATATGATAGGAATTAGGGTTTGACGAGTTCACCTTAATCCTAACCTGATCGGGGTTCAAGATAGAAGAACTTAAGCACATAAGTAGCTACACCAAGAGGTTCATTTTTAGTTTTGATGGGTTGCCATCATATACTGCTAGGTATCACTGGTGGATTTTGGAAGCAATTAGAATGATTTAGATGATCGATCATTCTAGTTGTCTAAATCAGAAGAGTTCTGATCCATCGAAAAGAGTTTTGATGATATCAATAATAGAGATCATGACATATCCCATTATCATACAGAACTAAACCTAACTGATCACACAAACAAGGATTTGGATCTGGATATCATCAATTGGATTAACTCAGTTTAGTTGATTTGAATAAGATTCAATTAGGTTCAAGAAAATCATGCTAGCACACGATTGAGCCTAACATTCTTCTTTTTCTTATCATAAAACTTATCTCGACTAAGCCAATTGAGTTTGTGATCACTCAGATATCTTTACCTGATCCGATTAGAGCTTGTCCAAGTCAGAAAAGGGTTGTCTTAATTTATGAGATAAATTTGAGACAACACCTGCCATTTTTCGTCACCTACTAATTCTTGTGCTTTGACTTGGTCAAATATTGACCTTTGACCCTTGAACATCTGCCCATATGTCATGCACTTATTGGAGAGCAGATAGGGGCTCTAAAAATTGAAAAGGAAGGGGTGCATGCCTAGGATGGCGTGCACCCATGGATAGGGATGCTTGGAGTCCCATATGGATGGGACTCTAGGTTGCTTCTTGGATTCAAACTAGGTGACTCTCATCTATAGACTTTGACCAGTCTTAGGCACCATCTAAGGATGAA